>DWEI01000952.1:0-18451 GCA_018245875.1 Mysoria ambigua | reverse complement strand
GGTTCTTGTCGGGGTGCGCGCGCCGGAAGTGCTGCGCGTACAGCCGCAGGTCGCGCAGCTGCGCGCCGCACTGCGGAAACGGAAGTGTCAGACGAGACGAACATAGGACATTCATAACAAAAATGGTTTTTGCCCAGAATGTCATTACTGTTCATGCAGGTTGATAATCACAAAAAGTGATAAACATATTAATGTAATAAAAGAAAAATAGGAATAATAAAAAACAGCAATAAAAGAGGCAAAATATAAAAGTGGCACGATGCAGGCATAGTGTGTGCAACACTCACCTGCTCGCAGGTGACGGGGCCGGGCGCCGAGCGCGCCGCGTCGCCGGGCGCCCGCGGGTGAACCACTGGTCGGCGCTCTATCTTACGCATCACGCGCCCGTTACTCTCCGAACGGATGTTCTGCGAGTCGTTCCGGATACGATTCCTGTTTGGTTTATATCATACCTAAATCACCCACCAATGAGCCAATAAGTCAGCCGAAATAAGGATTCGATATGAACATTGGTTCTAGAACATTCGAAAGTTCCTTTCTTTATTACATTACACTACCAGTATAGCGGGTTAAAACAGATGTTACGCCGAAAACTAACTCTCATTACATACATATATAAAGATATACTTAATCACGCCAATTATACAACCAAGGGGATGAATGACTAAATTCTAATTCACTAGACTTAGTTAACAACTCCTTTGGTGGTACAAAATAGTGTTTAAAATTGTAAAGCATTTATTTTGACCGGTCGTTAGGTGAAAGGGTTAATGAACGCTGAGCCGAGGGTTATGGATTAAAATCTCACCAGGAATATTTTTGTAATGTGCAAAAAGCATGCGTTCTGTGTCTGGATGTAAAAATAGTAATAATAATAATGGAATAATGATAGAGAAGGGAAATAATGATGATAATAAAGGGAAATAGTAATGATAAAGAAGGGTAATATTAGTGATAACTAATAGATACAATAATGATAAAAGAGAATAACGATGAAGAAAAATAAGTAAGAATAACAATTATTTAACTATTATTATTTATCACAAAAAAGTTGTTTATCATTGTTATAATAATGCTCACGGGTCGTCGTCGCTGCTGTGCCGCGCGGACAGCTTGAGGTGCCGGTCGTGCGCCTCCGCGGACACGAAGCGCACGTCGCACAGCGCGCAGTGCGGACCCTCCAGCACCTGGCGCACCGCCCGCCATCACTGGCCGTCACACTACCGCCTCCACAGTAATCATTCACACTAATGTCTATATTATAAAAGGAGTTATATGACTGCCTTTACCGAATGAATAAACAAATGAATGAATGATTAAATGAAGGACTGAATGAAGTCAACAAAAATGATAGATAATTTGACTTGCCAGTTTGTCGACGATGCGATGTTTTTTTTTCTTGTGCACGTCGATGCCCTTTTTGCTGACGAAGGTGAAGCCGCACAGCTCGCACACGAAGTCTGACACGTGCTTGATGCGCACGTGGCCCAGGTACGTCGTAAGCTTGCTGAGAAGACGTACCAAGAGGGGATAGGAGGCGAAATATTAATGAGTTACATTGATAATAACTAAGTTAGCCATAGTAACTTAATTGATTCACTGATTTCTCGATTAGTTGAGTCTTCTAAGAATTATTTACTTATACAGCTAATTAAACTCTATTTTTATCCCTTTTCATTTTGATTAAAAATGCTAAAGTTCCGATTTCGGTCAACTAGGAGAAGCACCTAATATTACCAATATAAATAAATACATTGTATTATGCAGTGCCAGTTATGATTAAGATGAGTAATGATAATGATAAAGAAGGGAAATAGTCATGATAAAAAATAGTAATAATTATTATCGAGAAGAAGTACAATAATGATAAAAAAGAATAATGATAATGATAAAGATAATAGTAAGCATAGATAATAATAATAGTATGACAACAATGATAAACAATACTCACTCAAATTCACTGGGACAATGTGGGCACTGATATTTGGCGCCGGAGTGCCACTTCTCGTGCTCGCGTGCGACCCCTCTGCGAACAGTGAAGGAAATGTACTCCGGACGGAAACCACAATACAACCCTCCAACGTCCAGGTGGCGACAGCTAGTATACGCAAGTCCTGGTCCTCAACACCCACGACTATGACTGTTGAGGTCTTACTACAGAATTTTGTGTGGATTTTCTATTCAACATTGGAAACTGAATTATTATAACAAGAGCTAGTGAGATCATAGTAATAACGTGTGATATTTAATCTTATAATTGGATTATGATATCATCGCGATGGGTCCATTTTGCGGTACGTACAGAGTAGAAAATGCCAAATGACTCAATAGTCACAAAGTGTCTTCTGTATCCATTACTCTTTCCATACATTAATGTACAGTACAACGGTTAAGGCTCACTTGTTCCTGGTGACGAAGGTGCATCCCTTGCAGCTGTATTTGAGGGTGTGCTGCGCGGTGAGGTGCTTGCGGAGTGCCCGAGCGGTCTTTAGCCGCGTGCGGCATATAAAGCACTCGTACGCACCGCTTTGCTGACAATTATAGATACAATTATAGTTAGAACTTGCTGACAATTATAGTTATTGTCGCGAAATGACATCAATAGATGGCGCTGTATGTATATGTGAATCACAAAATAAATGTATATATAATACCATTGCGTTATCAATGTTTGTTATTCGTTTGAGTTCCTACATATACAAGTCTTCAAGGGAGTACTTTACTAATAATATCATAATTATAGCTTATGCGAGTAATCTTATTAATAAAAGAATCACTAATAGAATACTAGTATGATGATAAAAAATATAAAAAAATACAATAGAAAATTTGTAAATGTAATCAGTACACAAGAAAAACATTATGCTACGTCATTAATTTAACTCAAGCTTTTGATGGTGTTTCTCACGAACATCTATTATATAAGTTAGAAAGTTATCAGATTTGACAAGCTTTATCGCGGAAAGGAGTAAACGCTACCTTTTAAAATAACAAAAAGATATTATTACGTACATTGATTGCAAAATCATGTTTAAAGATGTATATATTCAAAACGAATTTGCCATACCTCAGGGAAGTATCTTCGGCCCTTAGCTTTTCTTACTTTAATACAATGTGTTGTGGTGAACTATGCAATTGTAAGAAGTCGTAGCTAGATAGAAATAAAAATAGTTTTATAAAGAAGCAGCCATACCTCGCTGTGTCTGACGACATGGGCATCATAGCGATCTTTGCGCGCGAATCCGCGAAAGCACGCCGAGCACTGGTAGGGCGCGTTAGTGTAAGAAGAATGCTGCTGCCGCCGCTGCACTTCCTCCACCTGCTCCTCGTACGTCAGAGTCGTAATTGTGAACAGCGACTCGTCTATGTTATCGTTGGTCCTACGGCGTTTCACGTCATTCGTTTTGTATCTGTGAGATGATATTATACATCAGTGATCAGTTCGCTGGTTACAGATATGTGACATGACATCAAATTATAATGACACTTACTTATCCATTGTACTTGTTGGGCTCTCATCCCCCCTTGCCTTTTTTACAGATGTTTTCTCTTTCAAATCCTTCAACTTTTTCCCCACTTTCACCTTTTTCTTTTTCTTGACGACAGTCTTCTTTGAAACGTCCGCGTACACTTCGCTTAGCGTGATATCGTCAGAATCATCGAAATGATCCACGAATTCTTCAAAGAATATTTCATTTGAGGTTTCATCTTTTATTTCACTTGAAACTATTTCTTCCTTTACATCTTCTTCGCATCTCTCTTCTACGTCTTCGCTTACATCGGCTTCTCTTGCCTCGTAATTTTCCTTTTCACCGTTATTCTCCTCCTTTATTAGCACTTCGTTGTCTTGAATGTGGGTGTCACAATCGTTTGGATCTAAAAGTTTTTGTACTAAGGTCGATTTTAACTGGTTGTGTTCACGGTTTATTGATTTAATGTCCTTTATTGTTATCTGTTTGGGACATACCATTATGAAAAATGAGATTAACGAGAAATTCTAAAGCGTGATATAATACAGAAATAATACAATGCTTACATATCTGTCCGGGTCTATCATCTCGTACAATAGAGACTGTGTTCTGGCAGCGCGGAGTTTCAAAGTGTTGGCTGCCAGCAGCCGGTGAGCACACTCCCAGCATATTTTCTGAGGTAATTTATCATCCTCTGCCAGCTGTAACAGGTGCAATATCCTCTGTTACAATTGTATTCTATATGAACCAGGTTGAAGAGTAAGGAACTGAACCACCCTCCCACATCTCCCCATGTCAACCATGATTATATATTCAATCTACAATCGACAATTCATAACTTATCTTATAGTATAGAACTATAGAATAGTAAATTTATTATAATATCATGAACTTTTTTTGGACTTTAACTTTATATGGATACAACACAGGCTACGACCTGCAGACGGTTCGTGATGGCTGAGTGGCGTGAGGCGCGGAAGACGAGACCCTTTGCAACCTTTGATGCATATATATGAACGTTCACTCACCGTCACACCGACGACGCGTTCATACGCCACGCTCAGCTTGTACTCCGTCAAGTGATACATTTTCGTGTCCATGGCCAAGCACACGCGGCACACCTGAAATTGAAAGACAAATATTATTACGTCATTAGATCGGCTTTCTTATGTACGCAGAGGGCACCAATAACCAAATATCTCTATCCTTATTTAGGGAAATATCTCTATACCCATCCTGACAAGGGACTTGAATATATTGTATGGTTTTTTTATATAGTTCATTAACATATTTGACAAAAATACCATTCCCAATAACCTGTATATAGTCACAAGCATTTAGCTTAACATGTCTAATAAAACTTTGTATGATAATTTACGACTCATTAAAAATGTATGAATGAATGTGTGAATAATGACTGATTAAATAGAAATGGTCATTGAATAAATAAATAAAATCATAATATATTAAAAAAAATTGGTTGAGGATTATATACATGTTATTTTATTATAATTTAAAACATACCATTATTTATTAATATGTACTCACCCTTAACGCTGCAGGCGCGTCCAATTCATTCACGGAGTCCTGACAATGTAAACAATCTTCTAAGCAATTGAAATTTACTCTTCTAGTATACTAACTGGACTTGGTGATAAAAATATTATTGTTGTTTTAGATCGGTGTATCATATGTTGACACAACCTTAAAATTTAGATAACAATTGGGCAGACGATAGTTAGTGGAGGCTGTGGACAGGAGAGACTGCTAAACCTTGTGCGATCTATTTGTTGCCTTCATAAGATACTCTACATAATGACAAAAAATTGTGAGTTAACAGTGGAGATCATCATGTAGGAGATTAGCTGAGGTGAACTATCCAAGAGTGCATCTAAAGAGTACTTTAGTTACATGAACGACAACCAATGAGATTTAATCGTGGTTGAAATCAGGAATATTACTATATATAAGACTACTCAAATATTTGAATAAGGGTCTATGATTTAAAAAAGTACTAACTTGCATAACAACAGGCACCGCTCCATTTTTGACCTTGCGGAGGCCATTTTTTGTGACATAAAAATCATTATTCCGGAAATGCTCTGAGCATACAGTGCTCCTGTCTTTGGGCTCCCAATCCGCCGCACCCAAAGCTTCTATCCATGCCTTACGTAGAGTCAGTTCTTTTGGGAACCTGAAATAAACATATATAGATTTTTATTTAGTAAAATAAGGACTGTCTTGTTGATTAAGGGATCTTGGATTTTTCTAACTTGAAATTCCTAGTATTAACTCAGAGTCTAGAGACTTGTGACTGGTGTGTGGCAATTAGCTCAGCTCCTATTTTACGTTTAGACATACACCATAAGTTTTGAATAATGGAAGTGCACTACACTACTCTGCCCACCCCTTCAAGAATATACAATTCAATTTGTTAAATAAATAAATTGACTGTCATACTTTGACTTATAAATTCTACTGTTATATTGCAATAGAGAAATGTTGTTGCCAACATTAATTTTTATTCAAAGTACCACACAATACAATAAAATTATTTTTTTCCATTTAAAATTCCGTTTGCACAGCCTACTTAGTTGGTTTACTTCGGCTGTTTTCTGACTGAACTTACATGTGAAATGTTATCCCGTGGCTTTTGGTAGTCCTTCGTGTATCGTTACTGCAATTTGGAACACTGCACCGCATTTTAAAATAATTTCTTTTACGAAAAACAATCATTGACAGTATATAAACACATAGCGTACTTAATTTAATACGTATGTATATTTAAAAAACTTCTTAAACCATATTTGACTATTATAATAAAGATAAACTGGAATATATTAATTGTTATTAATATAATTAAATATCGTTTGTGTATACTTTTCAGTTTATTTATTTATTTAACGCGAGCTTCAAGCTCCTTCATGACATAGATTTGACATATGTTTGACGCATTCATACGCCATTTTGCGCGTTTCAGATACATGTAATTAAAATACCATATTTTACTTAATTCCAGTATGGTACTATTTATTTATATATTCATTATGTCGGATATACAAATAATATACAAAAAATTACAGCTTTGCTGTAACGTTCACATAAGGAAACTTGCATTGTAGATAAATGCGTTTAGAATCTTGAACTGCACAGTTTCTACATACCTAGCACATTATTGACTGTTTGACACAATTGTCAAATAGGTAGTACAAAAAGTCGCTTTTGTGAGCTTTTATGAAGTTTTTTAAATATTTGATTGACTTAAACATATATAACAAACCTACAAATACAACATAAAAATATCCACTTTTGTTTGTCCTAATTATTTCTTTAATTCTGACTGAATTTCGACGAACTATAATAAAAAGAGTTCTAGTGATTTGGCATTGAAGGAAAAAATATTTATATCCGAGCTTATCTAAGCTGTAATTGGTAAATAATAATATGCGGTGCATTGTTCCTTCCTGTAAACATGATACCAGACACACTTCTAAATCGCAAGGCATTACTTTTCACATGTAAGTAAAATAAATCTGTTATTATGAATAGAATATTATAAGTCTTTATTAGCGCAGTGCCGGCGTACTTTTTAAATGATTGATTAGTCGAGTATAAAGACAGTGATGATTGTAAGGATAGAAATATTGATACCAAGTGCTCTTTGTTGACTGGTAGCCTGCTTAAGTGATACAATAAAATTGAAATTTAAAATAACATTCTGGAATGTTAAAAGATAGACTCAAGTTGTCTCTTTTACATATATTAAGCTTGATGAAAAATAGAGATTCTTGATGTTAAAACAATACATTGTTTCAACACACATATTTTCTCATATTCTAGTTTTCCCACTGAGCCCTCTCTTAGAACGGCATGGCTGAAGGCATTGGATAAGGAGGGCTGGAGTCCGAGGGAGCGGAGTGCGGTATGCTCGAACCATTTCCTGACAGATGACTTGTATGTGACGAGGAGTGGGCTGCGTAAAGTTCGCAATGGTGCCGTGCCCATTGTCATGCAGGTTGGTGTTATAATAAATTAATAAATTGAATTTTCATTAATCATATACCAATTTTATTTTTCTTTGAGTAAATCATTCTTATTATAATTGTATTGTAAGTTTTATTTTCTGTACAATAAGTTGCTTCCCAAATTACCAAATAACATTCGAACATTGAATGTTCTAAATGTGACGGTGGATTAAGTTTAAATCCCAGATGAGGTATTACTGGGTTTTTCAGTGGAAACCTGTGTATGTTACAATTATAACTTGTTATAATATAATCCTTGTTTTACTTTGCAGAACACCCCTAAGTGTGATTATATAATGACCCAGAGTGATGTGAAGGTATGGTTATATATCTACATCTGTATATATATATTTTTTATCTGTATATTATTATAATTTCTAATATGTCCACTTCTAGAAGTACATTTCTAATCTTCAACTATGATCAATATCAACTCTTCTATCGTTCCACTGCTGGAACATGGGTCTTCTCATGGGTTCTCATAATGGGAGGGTCAGGGTCATAGTCTGCCAGACTGGCCAAGTGTGTGTTGCCAAAATTCATACACCTTAGCGATTTTTTTTTTATCTGCGATAGTTGTTCAGAATATTGTTGAAAAATATATATTGTACTGCGTGTACAGGTGTCTGGTTGTAATGGTCCTGACCACTGCGGATTCTGTCTTCTCTGTGTTCTGATGTCTGTCTGTGTTGTCCCAAGTTGTGTATGTATTGATGTTGAGAAAGTGTGTCATTTTACAGGTGTGCAGGGTATGCTTTTCCACAGATTGCATCTTGTATCCGATGACTGTTTACAAGAATTTGGATCAGGCGTATGAGATACTGACTGGAATATCGGTGAGGATTTTTCGGAAATAATTACATTTTAAACTATTGTTAAGGATGTGGTGGGTGAGGGTCGTAAGAATGTACAAAGATTGGCGCGACGGGCAGCGGAAATGCACGTATCGAACAAGATACGACAAGCCCAGGCGGCATTTTTGGCGGGAAAACGCAGTGAGCCGATGATAAACTGGATATACACGTTCACAGTCGAGAATTTATAAGAGTGTATATTCTCCATTAGACTGTTCATTTTTAACTCTAACCAAAATTGCACAGATCACCACCTATTCCATAGTGGGACTTAAATATGACTGGTGAAATGTGCTGCTCCTCTGCCTACCTCTTCGAGGATACAAACGTAATGTTATGCAGACGTATTGCTTCAATTATATATTTATAAAACAATACTGGCTTGCGTGGCTTTGCCGTGGGCTTCTAGCTCGCTCCCCGATCACACTCTTAATGTACATCTCACGAATTTATTATTTTGATATATTTAAATTGTTATTACAACACTGTCACATAATGCATTGTAAATATTGTAATAAATTCATTGTAAATAATTTGCAGATATACAACGGGGAGAACCTACCGTCCTACCTGTGCACCGAGTGCGCCCACAGGCTGCTGAGCTGCAGCCACTTCAGGGCCAGGAGTCTGCGGGCGCACATGATCCTCCTGGAGATAGTCAAAAAACATGAATGTGTGAGCATCTAAGCCAGGCGTGCAGATCAAAGCGGCATTGTGTGCAGATGTGCCAAGATATTTATTTATTTTAAAAGAATTTTAATCACCAATTATGCGATGGTGGGTCACACGCAGTGTGTACACCGCTCATGCTCCCCCTCGCCGCGACCTCGCTGCGGTCGGCGGGAGCTCATGAGGGAGGACCTCGTACAGGTCCAAGACTAGTCGGGCCATCCCGAAAAAACAAACGGTTCTAGCCAGCTGAATACTCAATTAGTGTGTACTCTGGATTGAACTTGGCTGTGTTGTGAAACATATTGACAAACAATTGACAAACAATTATGAAACATAGATCCACAACTCTGGCAGCCATTTACTGTACACCTATAACTGTCCTTGTATGGTCTTGGCGACGGACGCCCTCGCGAGAACTCTCCGCACCTCGACAATGACTTGTACTTACCATGACGTTCCAGATAACAATGGAGACGATCAAATCGATAAACCGCAAGCAGAACCAGCTGAGCTCCAACCTGGGCGTGACCCATCACCGGCCGGACCACTGCGACCTGAGGCTCGAGCACGTGGAGCCGGGCGGCGAGTGCACGCGGACGGAGGGCGGGGCGAAGGCGCCGCCGAGCCTGCACGAGGTGACCATCGACGTCATCAAGGAGGAGGTGGACGAGTGCGACGCCCTCGTCGCGCAGGAGCCGCCCGACGACGACGACGCCACTGGCGAGGCCGGCTACGGCGATACATTTGTCGGTGAGTGTATGTTACTATTTTATTTTTTCACCGGTAGATTTTTGCTGTTGAAGCGGTCTGTTGGTTGATATGAGTTACTGAAATGTAACTCAAATCAACCAACAAACCGCTGGTTGTATGGTTGTCCGTGTTAATTGATGCATGTAAGGAGTTCCAATCCGGTCAGCAGGGTTGGAGAGTTTTTGAAAACCTAACTCTGAAGATGTTCTATAGATGAGCATTTTGTGAGATTACCTTCAATATAAAATGATTTGATAAGAAATAATGTAAATAATAAAAGATTCTATTTACTATTGTATCCTGTCGTCGGGTCTCTTAAACGGTCGACAGAGGGCACCAAGTGACTCATATCTCTGTGATTACAAACTATTAGCATTTTACATTAGTATTTCACATTGTTGAAAATTTCACATCGTTGAAATTGTTGAAAAACCTGTAGGCAGGGACTACTCCTCGGACGACAGCGCGCCCCTGGGACAGCACGAGCGAAAGCCCAAGCGGAGAACGAGGAAAGTCGGCAAGACGACGACGGCGCCCGACGAGCCGGTCCCGCCGAAGGTCGACAGGCGCCGCAAGCCGTTCCTGGACGACGACCTGAACGAGTCACTGTTCACCATCTCCGAGCTGACCGTCGAGGAGCAGGTGACATTTTCTTTTGATGTTTTTGCTATAGACATGGGTATTTATATAATAGTGCTGTAGAATCTATGTCGATATAATAAAAGTATCGATATCGATTGTCTTCAGGGTATCCTTCGTCCAGGACCTGTGGGGGCTTTTTTATATTTGGGACATGTTGTCGCCCTCCAGGTGGCGGAGATCGAGAAGAGACAGGAATCGGCGAACTATAGAAACTCCATGTTCAAATGCGCCGTGTGCTACAAGGGGTTCCTGGACAAGGACGCCTTCAACGGCCACATGACGAGGCATACCAACGTAGGTGACATCGCACTTTGCCATCCGTGTGTCCGTCCGGTAGCAAAAAATATCGTACCATCAGATTCTTTGAATCTTCGTATTTTATATCTTGATATTGTGAAAATTCGCAGCTCTCGAACGATTGCTTTAAACGATTCAGGTATTCAAACGTAAAGGCCCAAAAACGAATCGACCGCAGACAGTAATTGTAACATTTGCAGTGAATTAAAAGCCAAAATTGAAAACCTTCAATTACGCTTCATATAGAACCTTTTTAATATTCAACGAGGCAACCTTAACAAACGATATATCCTACTGGCTATATCATCTAAGTTTATTTATTTAGTTAATAAAATCTCCCTGCTAATGCGCAATTTGGTAGCTTTAATAGTTCTAGACTATATAATATTATTTTATTATATTTATATCATAAATATGTATACAAATAACATTACAAAGAACATAAAATACTCTCATTGATGTTACGTTTACGATACACGTGTATCCATGTGTAACTAATTGTTGAGAGTGTATCGCGATACGAACGTCGCACGTGTACGACTCTGTGGAGGGGGGGGGGGAGCGGAGAGGGGTGAGGAGGGGGCAGGCGTGGTTCGTCGCGCATCCACACGGTCGCGTTGCAGCGGTGCGGCGAGCACGAGTGCGAGATATGCAAGACCCACTTCAAGCACCCGCACGCGCTGCGGAAGCACATCACCGCGCACCACACGCAGCGGTTCAGCTGCAACCAGTGTCCGTACGTCACCACGCACAGGTGAGCGCGTGACGGACGTGCGATGGAAATGAAAAACACATTCGTATCGTACAGTTGTTTTGTGTCTAATTGTAGATGTGTGTATCCAACCGCATTTATAATTGTATCCAACCGCAGTTATATTTGTATCCAACCGCGGTTATCTCTGTATCCAACAGTAGATTTGATAACATTTTATCAGATATTTTGAATTGTCACAACGGTCCGCAGATATCCGTAATCATTTTTGGATAGGATTGGGACTAATACAAAATATTTGTGATGCATTTGAGCTATGGACTTTCTATCGCTGCTTGTTGTCAATAGCGAGACATTTTCCGAAGCGGTGGTAGTTTCATTTTGTCGTATCAAAAGTGTCGTAATGACCACCAACTTTGAATACACGACATTTGAATTTGAGCGTCACCGCAATCCAGTAATTACAAGTATCGCTGCTGGTTACATATCGGAACATATGTTACTAAAGACATCACTGGATCTTGGTTGTGCTATTAATTGTTGATCTTGTCTGCGAAGGATAGGTACATATACACATGTACCGTGAATAAAGAATATTAAACATATCACGCCAGGTCCCTCAAGGGGTAGACAGAGGGCACCCAGTGCCAAATATCTGTACCCTTACAGACCCACCGCGTTTTACCCAATAACCACTCTCTTCACACACATTCGTCGCTTTCGGAGACTTCTGACTCCCCCATCAGTATGTGGTCTATTTGATCGAGCCAGGTGCGTCTCGGCCGCCCGCGGTGGGCTCCGCGCGGCTGGCTGAGCGTTCTCACATGTTAACCTCGTTGCCAACAGACAGACGGCGCGCCTGCACGAGAGGTGGCACAAAGGCACCAAGTACAAGTGTCCGCACTGCCAGGACGAGTTCCTGTGAGTATGCCTCGTGAGGATCTAGGGCTGCAATGTAGAAAGAAAGAAAGAAAACATACATTTATTCAAGGAGTAACAAGGACGGACAATTTATGTATGCAAATAAAGTTTAGTTGTAGATAGTTTCTTATAATCTTCGGTTATGCACATTCGGTGTAATAATTGTTGTTAAGTGTACACTAAGGGTGCCATTAAGGGAGGAGAGGGAGCAGCAGCTGCCTCCTCCATCCTAGAGATTATAATATAATTCGTGGAGATTATAATATAATTGTATAAACCAAGCTCCCAAGTTAATAACAGCCTGTGGCTGTATAAGAGCCTTAATGAAGTACAAACTACATGGTACATGGTCATCATAGCGTATGTGCATTTGCAACACCCGAGCAGTGGTAGATGCGTTGCCGACATTGAAAATGCGCACTAAAAGTTCACGAAATAAGGTCGAATTTCCTTCACTGCTGGATCACTAGTATAAATGGCTACTTTATAATAGCAATCATTAATCTGTTGGCAGCAAGTTCACCACGTACATGGGCCACATCCGCATAAAGCACCCGTCCGACTTCGTGTGCGAGCTGTGCGGCTACTCGTTCGTCAGCGAGAAGGGCATCGAGCTGCACAAGAAACTGAAACACCGATTGGAGAACACGCAGGTGCGTCGCACGGGTGCAGCTGGTGTGGGGCGGCTGCATCCTGCCCCCGTGCGGTGGGCTGCGCCACGATGTAGACCTCAGCAACCCGCGCATCGCGCGACGCATGGTGTATACAGATCTAACGTCCCTTTGTGTGCAACGTCGCGTGTGCTTTGTTGAGCGCGGATGGCCACCGTCGCAGATGGCAGCACTGTGCCGTAGATGGCAGTACTGTCGCGCAAATGTTAATAGCGTTATTTAATGTCAGCCCTATGGTCTAGATGTCAGCGCTAGCGTCCAGATGTCAGTGTTATCGTCTAGATGTCAGCGCTTTTGTCCAGATGGCAGACGACTGTAAGGGGGGGTTTGGGATCAATTGATATGTAGACTAACGGTTTACGCAGGTGCCGGAGGACGGTCCGCTGTGCGAGATGTGCAACGTCAAATTCGTGTCGCAAGACGCGTACAAGAGGCACCTGAGCGTGTCCGCCAAGCACAACGCCGGGGACAAGTAAGTGTTTCTATATACGAGCGTCTCGCTTCTGTGAGTGATATCATCAATGTTAGTCGCTCGATTCGCTGTACTGGTGAAGGAACATTGTTAAGTTACTTGTATCTCTTAGAGTACCTTTTAAGGTGTGTGACATCTGCTAATCTGTACTTGGGCACTGCGTCACACTACGCCCTAATGGGTAGGTCATTTTGAAAGAAGTCTATCATAAATTAAGTTAAAATGCTTTTCAATCTATTGATTTCGCGAGACAGATCAAAACAGCTTTACAACTGTATTGTTACCGACGGGGTCTTCCGTGACACGCTTAAGGCTCAACTGAGATGTACTGAGGTTACAGCGTGTTGTAGTTCCAAGACGCTCACAGGTGTACTGAGATATATTCTCACAGAGGACTAGTACACGGCTTAATGAATGCGCAGGGCGGCGAAGGAGCCCAAGCAGGCGAAGGCGGGCGGCGCACGCGGGGCGGCGCGGCGCGGCGCGCGCGGCGACGGCAAGCTGCGGCCCGCGCTGCTGCCGCCCGGCGGCGGGCCCATCCCCTGCGAGCAGGTACGCACACACACGCACACACACACGCAGGCCGTACACCTACACGTACATCATCATCAGCCCGTCTCCAGCCCGTCCTGTGCGCGTGTGTTCTTTACGAGGGTTCTCTTCATAGCGCCCACGCTGGTTGCGCTCGCGCTGCAGACGCTCCGCCCGCCTGCGCGCGCGCACGTGCACGAGGGCGTGCAGCGCTCGCTGCAGATCCCCGCGGCCACTGTCGGTGTTGCTTCATGTTACTTTTGTTGTGCGCCGAGTGCGCCCGAGCGAGAGCGAGACAGATACACCGCCGAGTGCGCCCAAGCGAGAGCGAGACAGAGACACTCAGCTACTCTTCACTGCTGTGTCGCTGTGTTTACTATATTCTATTTATATTTAATAATTCTTCTTGTTAATTATGATCAGTTATTCGATATTTAGCACACACATTTTTCTCAACCAAATGTCGACTGTCTTTCGAATATCATACCTACGTTTGGTCGGTCATCATTTGACCACACGGCCCCGTGCCCCGTACTAGAGGTGAGCGTGTTCTGTTTACGCGGACTGGCAGTGCGGCCTGCAGCTGGAGGACTCGCGCGCGTACCACGGCCACTTCCGGCGCATGCACCCGGACAAGAACCGGACCAACTACCCGTCGATGAAGTCGCCGTGCATGTGCGAGGTGTGCGGCCGCATGTTCCAGGTGCGTGCCGTCCCGCTCGTGCGCCTCTCTCTGTCTCTCTCTCTTGTAAGCGATCTTGACTCGAGGTGAATAAATATACGTGCATCAAAAAGAAGAGAGGTTTGAAATGATTTCTGACCACCAACACTCGCTGGTGGTGTTGGTTGCAAGCGCGAGTGCCGATCAGGAGGACCTGGATTCAAACCTCGGGTTGAGCCCTAGTGGATTTTTCTAATTTAGATTTTCTAGTAGTGACTCGGAGCCCGGATGTGTCCGGTGTATGGAAATAGACGTACCACCTACCACATTACATGGTCTGACCTAAACGGTAACCGGTGAAACGTGGCGGTGTGCCGCACTGCCCTGGCCGCCCGTCCGGCGCTCCGGTCGTGACGTGCCGTTCGCTTCCATCGGCGGCGGCGCAGAGCTTCGCGCTGCTGAAGGACCACCGCTGGGTGCACACGGGCGAGCGGCCGTTCGCGTGCGACGCGTGCGGCAAGCGCTTCCGCATGCGGCAGCGGCTCGTGGCGCACCGGCGCGTGCACGACGCGCGCAAGAGCACGTACTCGTGCGCGCTCTGCGGCAAGCACTTCTCCACGCACAGCAACCGCCAGCGGCACATGTTCGTACGTACGCGCCCGCTGCGCCCCCGACGTTTGCTTTCTACATAATAATAATAATACACAACGATATCTTAGGACACCTCCACACGGCGATCCGATCCCAAAATGATAAACATGTATACGTAAAAATATATTTACTGAGATTTTTTTATACGCCCAGTCGCAGACCAAATGTTTGTGCTCGTCGCACAAATATTTATTATGGATGAGAAACAAACCCACGGCGCGACAGATTCGTTTACCACTCTAGTGGCAAACTAGTAGATATAAATTTTCGGTAACATCATTATTATACTATCTATATAAGTATAGATCTCTATGTAAATATGCAGGTATCAGTAGTAACGACTGCCATCATACAAGCTCTCGGTGCTCGCTCTGCGATCAGACGGTCGCGTGCGGACGCGTCCCAAGAGTGTTATTACAATGAGGCGCGTGCGCGTGTGCCCTGCGCAGATCCACACGGGCCTGAAGCCGTTCAAGTGCGAGATGTGCGGCAAGTCGTTCAAGCACGCGAGCGAGAAGCGCGCGCACGTCACCTACGTGCACCTCAAGAAGCCGTGGCCCAAGCGCGCGCGCACCAAGCGCCGCGCCGAGCGCCCCGTCAGTACAGCGCGCCGCGCGCCGCGCCCCCGCCGCGCGTGTAGCGCTCTCGCTCGCACTTGCCCGCGTGGCTACTTGAAATGCGCAGTGCTCGCATAACGTGGTTCACTGCTTGTGAAAGATGCAAATAAATGAACCAATTTAACAGTTTGTTATAGATGCAATAAATACGTTATTGTAAAATACGATAGTGCTGCCATCTAGGCGACCGTGGTGCCCTCTGTTCGATAACTAAGAAGCAGTAGTAGCCGTTCTGGTGGATGTTTCAAATCTGTATAAACAAGCCGCCACAGAAGTTGAGCTTAATCTGTCGTACAATTAACATTTACAAACACACACAAAAAATGATTTCTTAGTCCGTCCATATTGAGATGTTGTAAAATGTTCTGTGACAGGGTCAGCCGCAAGGTCCCGGGAGCGCGAGTGCGAGCGAGATGGAGATGGGTCAGCCGATGTGGGCGACCTGCGAACCGAAGATACCCGAAGTGAACAATATGATCGGGGAAAAGTCTATTTACTACAACATGAAAATATGAGTCGACAAAATAGTTTTTTTATACATTTGTATTGTAAGAACAGCTATTGGCTGCATAATACCTGATGTCGATGGGCGTTCTGGCCTATACTTATGTTTAATCTTAAAATGATCATAATAAAGTTTATAGCTTTAAATGTCGTGATAAGAAACGGAAAGATTGGTATGTCAATCGGAGACCAGCGTCTGATTACAAGAGATCTTATGTTGAATTGAGCCTCATAATAGCCCATCGCCCAGTAAAGTTACGAAAAACCTCCGGTATCGTAAAGATAAACATATGTACTCTCTGCCTAACCCGTAAGGGACTTTCGTAATGACCCAGTAATAATAATATTATATCTGGATATGGTACAAAAACTAGTTCCCAGGCTTTAGCTGAAATACATATTTTTTGTCCGAGAATCTAACTCGCTAACATTGACCTAGCAGTCCACCGCCATCGACTTCACCAATAGGTCCAATTTACCAGAACTCCTAAATACGCCTGGAGCATAGTCATCCATGCTGTTCCAGGACTTATAAGAACAAAATTATAAATACTTATCTAATTCTACAAAAAATTGAAAGACAATAGTAAATTGGAAGGTAGGTACTTAAGAATGAACGCCATCTATTGGAAGATAGAGTAAATACGCTTTATTACTTTACACGATTGCAAAAATGAATGTCACTCGCAATACTAGTATTTTATAATTATATCAACGATTATTCCATTTTTGATTAGATGAATAGGCACCTTTTATACTATTGTATACAATTATACATAATAATTATAGTAAAAATAATGTAAGGTAAGTAAATGTAAATAAAACTTATTTATACACTAAGCAAATTATCACAGACGGTAGCTTTGCTATAATAAACACCTTCGCTATCATTATCCGCGTAATAATATTAATAATTGACATTTTAACGACTCACGAAAGATTTATATATTATAGCTCATTGTGCGGTCGAGGGTTGCTATAGAAAATATGTCGAACTATAACGTAATATGTCATGCTATAAGTTGCGTCCATAGCGGCCTTTAAGTTCGAGTAGTCTGAGGACGTGTTACGTTTGGATGTCTGCGATGTTTCATGATGTAAAGGTGCATATTGTGACGCCTATTTCCCATGGGGTAGGCGGAGACGAAGGATTGTTAATTGCTGCGATGTAGGCAGTTTTAGTACGGACACGCGCGAATGTGAGCAGCTTTCGCCCGTTATGTTAAGTACGGGTTTTGATCGTCGGCTAACCTCAGACGCAACGCGCCATTCCTACCAGAATCGAATCGAGCTGATACACTTGAAAATATCTATATGGTTCGATTATGTTGTAATAAGTTTAATATAAAAAAGAATTAAGCAATTATATTATCAGAACTCAACCGACCGACTTAAATTGAAGTTGACTGTTGTGTCAAATGTTATACAATTATCAAATGTCAAGCTAACGTTAACTGGACGATATTAAGTGGAACATTTATAACATATGTATATTTGCTTCCAATGTATGGTTTAAACACTATGATATGATTTATTTTATGTAATAAGTGAATTCGTGCTAGTTGGATTATGTTTGGAATGTGCATGGGAAAAACAATCACGTGGAGAAGTTACGAATGGTGGCTTGAGAGTGGAGATATTTGGCATTCGCTGCTCACTGCCTACCCCGCGAGGCAGCCGGCGGGCCGGGATGACTATGGCATATCGTGTACATATTATAAATGCGTTATGATTATGGCACACCGGTATCATCTCGTCCCACGTCGTTAAATTGTTTGTTACAGCTCGAGGGAAATGTTGCTTGTACGATATGTACAACGGCGTGATATCGATGCCCGCTGCAAATATCGATATCGATACTTTCGAAGTGTGCTATGGTATGAAAAAATGTACAACTCTTCAGAAGCCCACTTCAACAGTTCAGCGGATATATACAACGGTGTTATTAGATAAATATCACTATAACACGGCCCTTTTTATATAGTTGTGTATGATATTCAC
>DWEI01000951.1:0-18459 GCA_018245875.1 Mysoria ambigua | reverse complement strand
AAATATTCTTGGGAAAAAAGAAATTAATATACCAATAACATCCACAAACATTGTCACTACAGTGTAATTTAATTATGAAAAAAATCCTAACTGTATTTACACAAACTAATAATTTAATTAAATTACAATTCAGTTTTTGTTTGTCCTTAATGAATGAATGAGTGTGGTAAATATTATGTTCATTTACTTTAGGTTTAATTCTTCAATCCAATACTTATCTGTGCCTCGTTGGTCGTGTTGGTTGCAGGTTCAACTGCCGATCGGGAGGTCCCGGGTTCGATTCCCGGGACGAACACTACAAATTTTCTAATTAGAAAATTTTCTACTAGAAAATCTGGTAAAATTTCTGATAGAATTCTGGTAGTGGTTCGGAGTCTGGATATGTGCCCGATGCATGGCAATAGGGTCATCATCTATTACATAGTGGGACGTAAACTTAACCGGTGAATCGTGGGAATGTTCTGCATTCCTCTGCCTACCCCTTCGGGGATTACAGGCGTGATGTTACGTTACTTATCTGTGTAACATGTGATAATAACATTTATTTATTTTTAAATAAATTACACAATTATAACAAACTTTCAGGCATGGCAGGAAGTTTTAAAATGGGAAGCACTACATGCCAAGGAATGTGGACATCCGAGACTCAAAAGCTTCGGCGGCAAAGCTACACAATACAGCCCAAGGGCTAGAATGCGATCCTGGCTTGGGTAAGATAAATGAAAAATATTTAGTACATTAAGAGCAGAGAGAAAGAATAAATATTTAGTACATTAAGAGCACATTCAAGTTTTTTGTTAAGTTAAACATTTAGCACATTTCATTTCATTTTAATTTCAAATCCAATAATAAAAATAGCACTTTGTATTAATATTGAGTATTTGGTTGTATTGTGGAAAACAGCATGTATAAATGTAGTGATCTAAAATTCTAATTGTATTATGTGTAAGAAGCCCCAAATAATAATTAAACACACATTTCCTCAATATTGTCTCAATTTTATACTTATAACAAATCTTCATGTGAAAATCCATGTCATTTGTGCTTTGTTGGTATATAAAATGTTTAACAAGCAAAAACAAGTTTAAACACAAGTTAGGAACTATTAGTTGTAAGTTAACTTCATACATAATTTAAAAACCATACTATTTTTCAGATATGAACTGCCATTTGACCGACATGATTGGATCGTCGATAGATGTGGCAAAGATGTTCGCTACATCATTGATTATTATGATGGTGGAGAAGTGGACAATAAATTTCAATTTGCTCTTCTCGATGTCAGGCCGGCTCTTGACTCTTTTGATAATATCTGGGATAGAATGAAAGTAGTGTACATGAGATACCGCTATGAACTGATTGGAGAAAAGGAAAACACTAAATTAACAAACTAAACAATATTGTTATGTCTAATGTTTAAAAAGCAATAATTAATCCAAAACCTAGCTTGACTAAAAAAATTTGTTTTTAGTAGAGAATAGAGTTATTGTGGGGTTCTTCTGTCGACAATGTTTGTCACTGCAGAAACTCTTTGTGATTTTAATTATTCAATGTATATTATGCCATTACAATGTTAGTATTATAATTTTATGTAACAAAATTTTCTTAATTCTCCTAGAAAAAAAGTAGTGTAATTTAAATTAAAAGTAATCATTTTTTAATTAGAATTGCATGAGTTTATCAGCAGTCACATTGAAAATTTTAATCCTAAGTACTTACCATGTAATAAAAAATTAAAAACAATATGTAAAGTTTTTTTATTCCACAACAAAATTTGAAATGAATTCCGTATACCTTTATCTGTCTTTTACAGATTGCGATTAAAATCTGATATCCTAATCTAGAACCAAGTAGAGCAGATTATGCGATACAATAATTTTAATATACCATGCTGAAAGATGTGATCGTTATTAATTATTAGATTTAATAAACATGAAGTTTAATTGTATGATGCACTCCTTTTCTCGAAATTACATTTTGCACACAACTGTTATTGGTAAACATAACCTGATGCAATAAAAAATACTGCCCAGGTTTCGTCGTCATCAAATTTGCAGCTGCCGATGTCGTGACCTCATACACTTTTCGCCATACTCACCAGATATCAAATATATAAAGATAGATATATTAAAAAAAAAATAGCAGTTTTCTATTTAATACTACTATTGTATCAAATAGAAAACTAAATGTACCTATTCGATCTAGAAACGTCAATGAGATTAACGATATATTTCACGTGATTCACTGTGATCATCGTTAGTCATTGCAGTCCACTGCTGGGCAGGGGCCCCTCCTGAGGGTTTATGCTCATAATCTAGGCTGGGCATGCGAGTTAGGGATCGTATACCACAGCTTTTCTAAGCGCCTACGCTGCTGTCATGTTTAGTCGCCACTTACGACACCTTATGTTCCTCAAAATAATATTCGGTTCTTTTTGGGTACCATGGTTCATAAATTTTCTATCTCGCCTGTTTGAAGCCATTCGTTCAGTCATTTATTTTTTACATTCGCGACTGGAGGAATATTTTCATTGTCAATCTATCTATATATGAATGAGATTTTGACTTTAAGTTATTTTAGGTATACATCTCACATTATGCTAAAATAGAAAACTTGACTTTGCATCAATAGTACGACACCACACATCACGACAAAATATAATTGTTATTCATCATGTGTTAAGACAATATATTTTGTTACTTCAACAAATTTTCTTATACGTATGTTTTCAGGTTAAAGTTATGCTGCTACATATGTATATATAACGTATATTTTGTTTTTTAGCATGTGCTAGAATGTGCTTTGGGACCACTAACGCACGATGTCCAGCGTGAGGGTAATGGGTATAACCCATCACTGGTAACCTATAACGAGCAAAGGAGTGCAATAGGCTGATGACAATGACGATGAGCGCCTTTAATTCAAAAGGTGCCTACATTTTCAAATCTTGATCATATTGTACGAATAGAAGCAATTCTCAAAGTACTGCGTAACTACATTCACATTCGAATAAGTTCTAATTATACCGCGATATAGTGTTGCATTATAATCTAGTTCCTCATTCCTTTCTCTGAAAGAGTAAAAACATCTGAAACATATGAAAGAGCATCCAAGAACTAACTACCCGGACCGTCTTAAACGCAACCCGCACGGCTTTCTTGAAAGAACACCATTGTTTTATAGTTTATACATAAAAATCTGTAAAAAGTAAAAATACTAGCAACAGATCTGAAAAAAGTAAAAATAATATCATTGAAATAGAACCAGTTAGCATTTTGTTCCTGTAGGATAGAAGAATAAAATCTTTGATCAGAACAGTATAACAGAGCCTAAGTAACAAATTAACTAACAACAACATTGACAACAAAGTAAAAAGGATACGTTTTTGGAAATTAGTAACGTTTACTTCAATGAAATACACTATTTATGAAAAAATATTGCGTAAGCAGGAATGCATTCTTATACAAATTGACTTTATCTGTCCCTCTCGCACAAATAACATGGAGGTATTACTGTGACTGAAACGTTATTTTAGTGTCTTTGTTTACGTGTCGAAATCATCGAACAAGCGAACGAGTTTTTAATCAAAATTACGACAGAAAAATTGATACGGTTTATGGAAACGTATAAACGAATACCTTGCGCAAAAGTTTTCCTCAGGACTAATCGTGATAAGCAATAGAAATGAACAACGGGGAGGTCGGTGGATCCAGAGGCAGAGGCCGCGGTTGGCAGCAACCCGAAAATCAACCAGCACGGGAGCTCCGCCGGCCCAAGAATTTAGCTGAAGAAGTAAAAGGTAAGATAGGATTAGTAGTTTAATCTTAATTTTTTATTAGGAATTACGTTTGTTTCGCTACGTCATTCGTGCACGGCGATTATCAGTCTTCGGGTGAAAGTAGTGAAGATTTCATTCGTGGTGACGTCGCCGCGTCAGCGTGGTTTGACAAAAAGCAGCCGGCTGTGCCCCGAATTAATTTGCGATGATAATGAGTGTCTTAGGTGTTTTAATTGAATCGTCGGTAATTTTGGCCAAGCTACGCTTTCGTTTATATTGTTGTGTTGTGTTTTGGAAAGAAACGTAAACATATTTTATTTTACATTACAGTTGAGCCTCCGAAATCAACCTTATCTGCAGAAGCGAAGGAGTGGTACCCTCCGAACTATGTCGCACATAATGTCATAGCTTACCAACCGGACCCCGCTCCCTACCGCATGCCACGGTTCTCGGTGCAAGATCGCCTTCGACAAGCGCAAGATCAGAATCCTTATAGCTTCGAAGATATGTCATATTCATTGGAGGAGTCTGAGAATGCAGATTTGAGGGTAAAAATATTGCTATACATATTTCTTCATTTATTAATAGGAGTACAAAAATATTTCACGAAAAAAATAACGGTAACGTCACGCCAGTAATCCCCGTAGAGGTAGACAGAGAAATGCAGTCCCACATTTCACCAGTAAAGTTTTCATTCCAATGTGAATTAGGTGGTAAGCATATTGCCATACACAAGGCACATATGCAGATTCCAAGCCAATACTATTAAATCTAAATTAGAATAATTTCGTAGTGTCAGATCTGGAATTCGAACCCAGGACCTCCGAATCGGCAGTCACACTTTTAACTATTGTGACCTATGAGGCAGTTATTTATTATATAACTTTTGTGTTTATGTTTTTGTAACACATTTTACTGCTCACTTAATTCAATACAAACAAAGAATATCTGGATATTATAAACTATTTTTTTTTTATTACATCTCATGAGATTCCTTACAGGATAGACAGAGAACACCAAGTGTCAAATATATCTATTATTACCAACCTACTGTACTTCTGTGACTCCTTATAATATAATTACATTACATATTACACCAAGTTTTATTATTTAATTTCTTTGCAAACAATTCATATCGGGATCTACTAACTATAACAACAAATTAAAAAAAATCGCTTTAATGTATATCTATAAGAATTTAAATCACATGTGGTTTTTTTAACAGGACAATATTGGCCACTTGATTACCGTTATGTGTGAGATAACCTTCGACCCAGGCAAGTTTGATGATCTATGTGGATCACTTGTAGACTCGTTTGCCTCCACTCTCCACGATGTCAACTACACCAGACCACTTGTGGAAGCCATAGTCAATCAGGTATCTAATATTGATATAAAATTTAAAATTTTTACTAACTCTAATATAATAAACCTGCATACCCTACCTCAACCAATATAGGGATTATCAGTCTCCAACCGGCATGCCCAGCATGGGGATCATGTTTATAACCCCTCAGGGGCTGCTGCATGCAATAGGCTGATTGATGACTATGAATATAAAGCTAAAAGCTTTGTTTGTTTAAACAGGCTTATTTCAGATACTATCAGTGTGATAAAAAAACATCATTTTGTCTTTGGGAGCCACTCTCAGGTGGAGGGCAAAAGGCTATAATATAACACTTAAATTCAAAGTTAGCCCTAGTTATTAATATTTGAAGTGTTAGTTTTTTTTTTATTGAACTGCTTTATTCATGTGTGTAGAACATAATAGTATGTAAGGCCTATATATGTATCTCACAATACTATATATCTAACTCATATAAATAACATATAATAAATGAGGCATTTACTATCAAAAATTATTGTAAAATCATAAACTCATTGTTAGGCAGCCATGTTAATGTTTACGGATGAAGGCACTTTCATTTTATATACGAAGAATACCAGTTAATATCGTAATTGCCTACCTGCGATTTCTTTTAAGTTACATGTGAGTGAAACTGCAGCCCACAAACGGTGTTATGGGTATTTGTGGGTAATAAGTGTGTGCATGTGCAGAAACCCCTCTGAGAAGACTTATGTCCAACAGTGGACTTAAGCAGACGATGATATGTCCTCAGCAATATTTATATGATAATCATTTTGTATATCGAGTATTTTTATCGACCCTTTCATTGTTCCACTGTTGGAGCATGGGTCTCTTCTCCAAATAAGAGAGTATAACATCTGTTAAATGCAAAAGTATAAAATCTCTAATCAAATTGTACCAAAAAGGGTCAATAAATGTAAAAACAACATTATTGTAATAATTTTTTAACACTTCAATAATTATCATTGAAATGAAAACTTAGAAATTAGTAGGTACCTAATTAAAAATTGTAACTTGACCCAAGACTGTATGTTATGGCTGAACTAATATGTTCCGCTGATTGCTGACTGAAACTGAACTTTCGGCTCAAACCTCTTCATTGGCACTGTATTTGAGCTTAAAATAGTGCATCCTCCAAGACATTAAAATATACATAGCTTCACCCCTATTTGCATATTATGCTGCAATTCCGATCGAGTGTAATAAATACACAACGACCTAATCACAATGAGTTCAATAACAACGAACCCTCGTCGCCAGTCGATAGGCGAGTCCAACTTCCGCTACAACGGCGCCCGCCTATGCTCCATGTACGACTCGGTGGCGCCGCCCGAGGAGTCCGCCTTCCGCGCCTGCCTGCTGGAGCGCTGCTCGGCCGAGGAGAACAAGATCATCACCGGCATTGAGACCTCCGAGGAGAACATGCGAGGCTTCGCCATGTTCCTGGCCGAAATATACACTCAACTGGAAGATAGTCAGGTACACGATATTTTTGGATTGAAAAAAGTATATAGAGAGGGGAACCCCTCACCTTGTCCGGATCTTATTTTCATTCTATTCGTTGCGCAGGGTGGAAGGATCAAGTCTCTCGGTGAGAGCCTATGCAAAGTGCTGCTCCACCTGTTGGACACAAACAAAGAAGTCAATATAAAAGCTGTCTGCCAATTGCTCAAAGTAAGTTTAATTTCATTGACATATTTAAAATAAAATCTTTATTGGTATTTGGATCCCAACGAAATTCTAGTTTCTCATCTGTTTGTTATCATCGATGTGTGCACCCTAAATAGTTAATACCATACATTACTGTGGATTTCCTTTGCCTAGTTTACGAAGCATAGTGTTTTAATAAACACATAGACAGTGAAATGGATTAATCGCTATGTCCAGCGGCTAAGTGTGCTAAGTGTAATGTGCGGCAGCTGTCGGGCATAGCGCTGGACGCGGACTGCCCGGTGGGCATGCGCGCGGCGTGCGAGCGGCTCAAGCGGCGCGCCGAGCTGGCCAGCGTGCGCGCCGTGCTGGAGCTGCGCGCCGCGCGCTGGGGGCTGGCCGACGCCGAGCCGCCGCGCCGCCGCGCGCCGCGCCCCGCGCTCCCCCACCCCGCGCTCCCCGCGCACCCGCCCCACCACGCGCCATACGGTGACCGCCTGCATTCGCTCTGTAACTAATACGCTGTCGCAGTGCGACGCCGGGGGTGCTCGACGCTTTCCTTCGATTGCTTTTAAGACAACATCCATTGTAAGTTTTAGCAAAACTTAAAGAAATATCAGCACCCCAAAACTACAGAAACCTAAAAAAACATAATTTATGAACATAGTTGTAATTTTAAATCTTTCATGTATGTGACTTTACTAATTAATATATACAAATAAATAGTGTACAGAAATAAAAAATATGTCTATATCCCTTTACTTGAATTATGTCTCATATGGAAATTATGACTATATTTTTTATTATAACAGTTTTATTTGCTCATTTACTTAGATCATTATCAGTCCACTGTTGGCCATGGGCCTCCCCAATGAGCGCCATCGCGTCCTATCATGATAATAACTATATGAGAACCAGTAATATACGACAGGGTAATTAAATATTCAGAGTCTGGATTTGAACCTGGAGTATTGAAATAGGCTCACCATTATATAGTGTACTACACTGCTCTCCCTACCTTTTCAGGGAAATGCAGGCGTAATTTATATTATGTTACCTCCTAATATAAATTAACAAACAAAAAACTCAAATTCCATAAATACTTTCCTTATTCAATGATCATCGCGTTGTGCCAGTCCACTACAGCTTCGCCTAATAGAGGGGTTCATTTTGCCCTAACCCGCACGCTCGCCAAGTTCGTCGTGCCACCAGCTAGATAGGCCGCTAAGTCAATCTAAACATAAAAAAGGTTCGTTACAGCAATAAACGGCGAACTGGACGCGTCGGGCGCGGCGGACGGCGGCTACCTGGCCGACGGGCACTCGCTCACGGCCGAGGAGTGCGCCTTCCTGCAGAGCAACCTGCCGCCCGGCAAGGCGGCGGCGCTCGACGACGACCTCCTGTGAGTACGCACGGCGGGCGCGCTTCACACTTGTGTGATCGACACAGGTCGAGTCAGCGTATAAGAAATTGTCTATGTCTTCTGCTTAGTCGTTGTCCTCGGGACGGAGTCGGGGTCGTGGATGTTCCAATCGGTTGGTTGCAGTCTTGACCACAGCTCACCACCTCCCTCTATGTAACTGAGCCTAATTTGCCCCGGCCGTTGAACGCTGCAACTGGTATATTCTCAAAAGTAATATTAGTAAGTACATATTTAATAAGATTTACGTATACGCAAATACGCATTTAATAAGATTTGTGAATTGTTAAAAATACACATACGAAATGGTGTTTCAGCGACGAATTGGAAAACGACGCGTGGGACACAGGCATGGACGCGGAGATGCAGGCTGGCTTCTTGGAATTTCTCAAGATATCGAATCAGATCAAACGATAACCTCCTCTCTGGGTAACTAAAACGACATTTTAAAAGACTAGTTCGAGTCTTCTTATATTAGAACAATGGTGAAAAACTATGAAAAAAATATATAAAAAACTTTTAAAAACCAACAAAAAGATTTATCAGTGAAGGAGCTATTTTGTAAACACTAGATGTTCCCATAATATAAAATGTATAACAAAGCTGTGTACTAGAGGTGATAACTATGTTACTAGAAGTGACTCACTTGCATGCAACACTTAACCCTAACTTCATACATAAGCAATAAAAAAATACAACTGGATAAAATATCTGTTATAGTTTTATGGAGTGGTTCAATATAAGAAGTTACAAGGTGGTCAAATTGATTCTTTTTATTTTTTAGCTTTTAATCTAATGAACTTAATTGTATGTGTATTTGAGTTGTGGAATTATTTTTAATGTTTGCAAATTTATTTTTCATTCATATATAACATATATATAAAATCACAGATGTTACAGCAAAATACATAGAACAAACAAAATAATCTCAGTACCACAATATATATTTAATCACAATGAAAATAATCTGTTATATTCTAAGGCTTATTTACAAGAAGTCGGGGAAAAATAATAGATAAAATAGTATTGTTTCATTATATATTTTTTTGTAAGTCATGACAATAAATATCAATGTAATATAACCAGTCTTACTGACCATAAACAAGTGGCGGTCAGTTTTACAGTAAATGTAAAGTCATAGATATTTTGATTTATGAATGCTGTAGGTTTGACTGTAATGGTCAGATGTGTAGTTGAGACCCTTAATTAGTGCCCTTCCAAATCAATGGGATTCAAATGTTATCTGTCCACGGTGTATCAGTAAAACAGAACAGGTCCACCCATGTTAAAAATGTCATTGGTGCTTCAACCGTATTTCTCAACCACAGGTGACTCAAGTTTAGTCACAGAAGTTTTTCTTTAACTATAAATTACCTGTGATAGCTTTTGTGAAAATTATATCATTCATATATAATGCTATTTTAATATCACTTCGATTGATTCTAATCTATAAAGAATTTATTGGCAAGTCAAAAATATGTTACTGTAATTCTTTTACTGTTAAGTGTTATAAACATTTTTCTTACCCCATAAATAACAATAATAATCGATAATGCTGCATAGATTTTTCGATTAAAGCTACATTTTACTGGTAAACCAGGAAAAAAGAACAAAAAACCATATTGTCTATGCCTGTGACATTTCCATTTATTTTTTTATGTAAAAGGAGTGAAGTGTTTGTCGTTTGTAGGTATTGAATAAATTTAGTGTTCTTGTAAACGATGCTGTTGTGACAAAAAATGAAGTAATAAATCGTCTCATAACAGTGAGAGCAATACCTAATAATCATAATTTCATAAGATTTTAAAATATATTAATTAATTAATTACCCTTACTAGTTGAATTCATTTTGCAAATATGTAAGTAAAGCAGTATATATTAAAAGACAAGTTTCGTTTCAAATCAATAAAAGCCCAACATTCCGTAAAAAGTTTGAATTATTTCATAAATAATGCATTTAAAGTTCATATCTATCCACAAGTCCACAACAACTCGAGCATAATATAATTGTGAACAAGTGAAGTATATTTCATAATACTCTCGTAGGATAAATCGTCTCTGTGTCCATATTCGATTTTTGTTTTCTACCTTATGTATTAAATGTTATTATTATCGTTAAGCTTTATGTCTTCGAAGTCTGATATAGTGATTAGATTTAAAAAAATATCTTTTCTAAATGCAACAAAATTGAAAGGAAAAAAAAAACATTTTACGGTATTTCATTGAGCATTTGTATGGTGTGAAAAAGATCAGCAATTATACCAAATGTGCTTTTTTATCAAATGACTTTCGTAAATAAAGTATGGAATTATTTCTTTGCAGTTATTTACAAAATATAGATTCGTACCAGAACCGTAAATCCAGCTCCGCAACACTTAATAATAATAAAAGGCAATGTTTTATATGTATGCAATATTCGATTTATTTATTTTGAAACAATTAGGTGAATGTTTGTAATATTCCATTGTATTTTTGTTGCATATTATGAATGTTATAAGAATAAATGGATATTTTAATAAAAGTCATTTAAATAAAATTCTTGTTTGAATTGCTAACTCAGAAATATTTCCGAATTATTATCGTTATTAACAGAAATTTATAGTTTGTGTGCATGAAACTGCATTAAAACAATATTTTTGCATTTCGGGAACACACAAATAAATTTGCAATAATTTTTCAAGACGTGTATATTTTCATTTAAAAAATAAAAAGTTATGCATCAGGTAACACCTTGTATGGGTTGAGAATGCCGTTCGGGTCCAGGGTTTGCTTCAAGGCGCGCATCAGCTGCAGCGCCGCGGCGCGCTGGCTGTAGCGCAGGAACGGCGGCTTGCGGAGGCCGACGCCGTGCTCGGCGCTTATAGACCCGTCCAGCTTGGCGACCTCCTCGAAGATGTACGGCTCTAGCACAGAGTGTATTTCCTTGGAGTACTCCGGCACCGTCACGTTGATGTGAATGTTTCCGTCACCTAAAGTGAATCAAGCAATGAAAGAATGTAATCATCGCACGTCGCTTCATGCTTCGGTTGTGATCGGAGCGATAAAATTAAAGCGAATCTATTTTCATTTTTTTATCACATTGTATAAACTACCTACACCGATCATATAGAACGTAATTTTCCTTCGGCTAAAGCACTTCAACCGACTACTGCATGTAACGGCGAACTAGTATTGCCAACAAAAGCGGGCGGCGCGCGCACCGACGTGGCCGTAGCCGTAGACGGCGCGCGCGGCGGCGCCGAGCCTCGCGCGCAGCGCCGGCACGAGCCCGTAGTAGGCGCGCGGCGGCAGCGACACGTCGTACTTGAACACGTAGCCGTCGCGCAGCCCCGCGCCCGCTATGCTCTCGCGCAGGTGCCAAATGTTCTGCGGGAACACACGCGCTCAATCACACTGGCACATTGTCAAGTCGTGGGAGTAATTCAAACATTTTTTTGGATTTGTTACTTTACGACTATGTTATATTATGGAGTACGAGTTCGTTCCACGCAAAAAAATGGACAAAGGAAGTACATATTGACAAATCACTCTTTTTAAGCAACAATATATGGTGTTACAATTAATATCTTTTGTTATCTTTTCGTGTTAAATCGGATAGCCAAGTTCAGTTTTCGTTGCATTCTTACAGATAGCAACTGAAATTATTGTTTTTTTGCAATATATTTAAATTTAGAATACATGTTAATGTATTCTGCGTCCTCACTCTAAATATGATAAAATTAAGATGACATATTTATCATCATAACTATTATGACAATATTATCAGCGTATCTAAACTCCATTTCACCGTCGTACGAAATTCAAATAAATCTAACAAATGACGGCAGCAATAGACAAGACGAATCTCGTAACGTATGTCACCTTCATTTTTGTCGGTTCGCACGTTATGGTTCCGTCTATGATAAGACCACTGTCCATTTCCTTGGTGAGGAAGCGCGACAGCTTTTCGTTGTCGTGGTCTTCGTCACTGCCGTGCGTCTCCACCAGCACGTAGAACGGATAGTCTGATATGGGATTTCTGTTAAAAAAAACACAAATTATTCATTAGTACAAGACACCGAGTCAAAACATCAGTTTTATTATATTATACAGGGGCATTTATTAACTATGTCATGAAGTTTAGAATGTATTATAGGTACCACTTTAATGTTCCTATTGGTATTATACTTATATATACAAAATCATATCACAGGTTTATATTGATACACACAAATATCACAAATGACTGCCTCATTGGTCGTGTTAATTTCAAGTGGGACTGCCGATCGGCAGGTCCTGGGTTCAAATCCCGGGCCGGACACTACATTTTTTTTCTAATTTACATTTTGTTGTAGTGGCTCGGAGTCTGGATATTGTCCCGATGCACAGCAATAGACTCGACATCTATTTCATAGCGGGACGTAAACGTAACTGGTGAAACGTGGGAGTGTTCTACATTTCTCTGCCGGCCTCTTCGGGGATAATAGGCGTGATGTTACGTTTTACAGGTTCTTATATCATCATGATAAACGAATAATAATAATATGATGTTGGGGTGTATGACCTCTCAGGGGAGGCCTACGTCCAGCTGTGGACTGCAATAGATTGATGATGATCATTTGACGATGATGATTTGTGATGACAAGGTGACGGTAACTTACGGAATTTTTAAATTTTCAACAGTCGATTTAATAGAATAGTTGTCGGCCATTTCAAAAGCTGATAGAATTTCACCCAAAGATGATTTCGCGCTTTTGTACAGCTCTAGTACATGGTCAAAGCTCTTCAAGCCTACAAGTTGATATTTTTATAATCCTAAGAAATTATTAGAGGTTATAGAGATTAGCTTAAAGTTCTAAGGATGCATTTAATGACTTAAATAGTAATAAAACATATCATGCGAAAAAGAGACACAAAGACATTTTACAAACAAAACAGATAACTTTTCAAAATAAATATATATGAAAATGGAAATATGAAGAAAATATAAAATTACTATTACTAACCAAAGAATCCAAGGGAAACAGCTTTGGGCAATGGAGGGCAGTGGATTGCCACTTTAGTGACCACGCCAAGTGTTCCTTCAGATCCTATGAATAAATGTTTTAAATGATACCCGGTATTGTTCTTCTTCAAAGTTCGCAGGCAGTCGATAACAGTGCCATCTGCTTTGACCTAAACAATTACAAGAAAAAATGCAGGCAATCACGATGACAGCCAACTGATGCGTGAATTTAAATTAAAACTATAAAATAACGGTGGTGGTGGATTTTTATATTTAAATTCAAACTAATTCCAATGTAGAAATTGGTAATTTATCTACAAATCGTATAACATGTTATCAACATTAATCAGATTTTCACGTCTATTAACCCTGTTACAGTTTTCCTACACCGTTGCAATAAATGATATAATAACATACTAAAAAGGGTAGGCAGTGACAGCCTATATTAATTAAGAATTTAAGAAGCCATGGTGGGCATCCTGGTTTCAAATCCTGACGCGCACCTTTTTCTTTATCAATTCTTCACCAATAGCAAATACATACAGCTTCTAGTCCCATTACAGATCCGTGAAGATTTCCATAGCGAAGTAACCGCAGTCCACCGGCATTGGTGCTGATATTGCCTCCAATATGACAAGATCCCTTTGCTCCGAGATCTAGTGGCATTATTAGATTCCGCTCCCGCACATAGTCGTCAAGTGTCTCTAACACGCATCCGCCTTCACATACTAAAGCGCCTAAAATAATAAGTTGTACGACAGGCCACGAATTACACTTCAAATAATAAATGGAATAACTAAAATTAATTATTTGAAGCCTCTCTTCAAATAATTAATTGATGACGTCATAATATAATATTTTAAAGAAATAAGAAATAACATCCTTTAATTTTTTATATCAAAGCGAAAACAAGAACCTGATAATTCATCCAAGCTAATAATTTTGTTCATTAGCGCTAAGTTAACCACAATTTCGTCGAACACGGGAACGGAACCGCCAACGAGTCCAGTATTGCCCCCCTGTGGACATATTGCCAATCTTTTTTCATTGCAATATGCTAGAATTTTCGAAACTTCATCGGTGTTTTTGGGTTTTAAAATCAATTTGGACTGCCCTGGCAAAGGAAGAAACACACATATGATGTTATTAATTTTTAGTACCATTAGAGAAAATGTACCAGTATTACAACAATATACACAATTAAATTTTTAAACCAATATCTACATATTTAGAACACTTGTTTTAAAATATTTTTTATATTATATTAACTGACATGTTGGTCGGTAGTTCCAAACACGACTGCCAAGCAAAAGGTTCAGATTTGATGCCCAGTATGAATACTTTTGGGTTGTTCTAACTTGAAAATCCTGATAGTAGCTCAGACTCTAGATTCATGCTACGAGTATAAAAATAGCCCTATAATATGATGGGTTTTATTACGAATATGGTGAAACTTGAGTGTAATCATTCCGCTATCCATCTCGTCGGGAAAGTACAGGGGTGATGTTTTGGGTTACGTAGTACTTACATATGTATTATTAATAACTTACCTCTACAATTTTTTATCCAGTCTATATTATAAGGAAGCACGTCTGCCTCCTGAGTTAATATCTGACCCTCATTTAAAAATGATTTAAAGTAATTTACATCTGCTGGCTGTACTGTACCAAAATCCTTTCTTTGTACATTATATTTCTCCTAAAGAAAAGCAAGTAGGTTTATAGATTTCTTCAATTTAAAAAATCGTTACCTGATAGTCAAATAAAGAAAAAATTAAATACCTAATTAAATACCTCGTTGGTCGTGTTGGTTACAAGTGCGACTGCCGATCGGGAGGTCCTGGGTTCGATTCCCGGGTCAAACACTACAAAATTTTCTAATTTAGATTTTCTAGTAGTGGTTCGGAGTCTGGATGTGTCCGATGCATGGCAATAGGCTCATCACCTATTCCATAGTGGAACGTGAACGTAACTGGTGAAACGTGGGAGCGTTCTGCATTCCTCTGCCTACCTCTTCAGGGATTACAGGCGTGAAGTTACCTAGGGTTCTACATATTACCGATATATTATTATATACCCTCAAATTTGATCCAAATTTTTAATTACTTTTATAACTATATAGTTTTGAACTGACTCCTTTAACAATATTGTAAACATAAAAGATCCATTTGTGTTTAGAATTAATTTCTCACGGAATTAGTACTATTACAAATTAAGTGTAATGGAAAGGGATTTTTTTATCTTTACGGATTATCTTTCGCTGAAGTCGAATTAACTATTTAGATATTTTTAAAATTAATTAAACACATTAATATCAATGTATCATGTATTGGCAAAATATATAAACCGCTGAGAACTGGGGGATCGATTGTCACTCCCGCACCAGACCCTAGGGAGGCAGGACTGGCTGAAAACCAGCGCTGCACAGAAGCCATGCCCCGCGTCAGCAAAATCTGAGCCAGGCCCTATTGCCTTTTTCAATAAATGTAATGTATAGAATATAGAAATTTAATTTGGCAATAAACAGATTTTATTATTATTATTATTTATTATTATTGGGATTTCTAATGCCAAACGTAATTCATCCATAAATATAGACGTGGCGAATACGCTCAATTATAGGTAATAGTAAACAATTTCAGCAACAGTGACAATTTCTGCTGCGCAATAAAACATACATTTTAAGTATATTATTCAAAATAGGCAGTTGCAATGTGTATTATAGCCGGTTAAAATGCCGATTTATTGAGATGTTAATATCATTGCAAATCTTACCGAAGACAGCTGTGGAAGGGCACTTGAAGCATATCTAACATGTCTCATAATATTACAATGTTTCGAGATTTTCAGAAGCTTTTGTAGCGAGTTCGACATTTTAAAAATGATTTTTAACTCGTACAATACTTTACACCGTGTGTTGCTAAGTTTCTATAAATTCACTACGTATTTCTGAATTACGTTTCAATGCTTCTGACTCCAAAGATCACATTAATACTAAGTGTCAGAATAAAAATAGTTAAATCTTAGATAGTGATATCATAATATTACAAACAAGCGGTTTCAGTAGATTGTAAATGTCACCACCATGCTGTTATGTATATGTAAACGTAATTGGCTTACATCATTGATGACATTATGATCTTAAGAATATTTTTATATAAAACAAGCTAAAGAATATTAATTACGAAACATTGTATAGCAAAAGCGTTTATTTCAATGTTCTGTAGGTGGGTCAAATAATGTATTAATAATATAAACAACGAACTCTACGAACTCCACCATTGAATCGTAATTACAATGTGTAGAAAATATTGATATATGCATTAAAGGAATATGAGTTATTAGAATACAGTTAACTGAAGTGACTAAGTGACATTGCTCCTTGTTGGTATTGCATAGATAATATAGATATAATATTATTATTAAACTGACGTAGTGACGTATATCATTAGGATAACAATATATCTATCTATAGTATTTATGGGTAAGGATTGTCCTTGTATAGATACGTCCAATATTTAATAATACAACGGTACCTACACGTAATGATCATTCAAGTTCTATGTAATAAAAAAACCGTAGCATATATGTATAACTTATACTAAAATATCTTGTCGGAGTAGACAGAAGATTAAATTTATTAATGAATGTTTCAGTGGTGCCTATAGTAAGAATAATTATTGCATTTCACATAGGACAATAATAAAAATTATTACTGTCACTGCTGTCACAAGGTAATAATGGCTGTCAATGTCAACGGCCGCGGCGGCATGAAACATTTAAAACGTATAAACATTGTACTACCACGTGTTTGAAGCTGAACTGATATAAACGTGATATATATACAATGGTGAAACTTAAAGTGAAAAAGGATAAAAAGAAAAATACACAAGAAGTTGAAAAAGATGACAACTTGTTGGTTCTGCCTCCAGTGCGAATGTCCAATGAAACGACATTAAAACAGGTGACTATCTTGTAAGGTTAAAATCTTGCAACCGCCGTAACAAGGCATTTTTGAAGTGCATTTATTGTACATCATATGTTGATATGATGTTTACCACATGTTAATATGGTAAGAGACCAGTAGACCTTTTATTGTCATTTAGTATGGTCCAAATAAATTACATATTCTTCTTATGAAGTAATGTAGATAACTGCTCGCTTAGATTTTAAAAACAACAAAGAAAATGCAGTTGAATTCAATGACCCAGACATTACTGATCTGCAAACTGAAAACAGTTTTTTTTTTTTATAAACTGACATATTTCTATCACTGATTTTACAGACCAAATGGATCAACAGGCAGAGGGTGCTGGTGTTTGCCGCTCGTGGCATCAACCACCGCCATCGCCATCTAATGGAAGATTTGAAGAAACTGATGCCACATCATAAGTCTGAATCCAAAATGGAAAGGAGTAAAAATTTGTATGTTGTAAATGAAATCAGCGAAATGAAAAATTGCAATAAGTGCATACTTTTTGAGGGAAGGAAAATGAGAGATTTGTATCTTTGGATGTCCAATATCCCGAATGGACCTAGTGCTAAATTTCTAGTTGAAAATAGTAAGTAATTTTTAAAATTTTAAGCATTTCATATTCATGTTTAATTGTATAAAACTATACATGGGAAGATACATATGAACATGACCACTGTAACATAATGAACAAAGTAACTTATTTATTTATTATTTATTTATTCTCTTTATTTGCACACCAGTAGGAAATTATACATTGAAACATACTTAAAATTAACTTTGAAGCATACAAAAGGCGGCCTTATCGCTATCAGAGCGATTTCTTCCAGGCAACCTTATATGGTGTAAGACAAAAGATGATGTATGATTTCATAACAATGTATGGAAAAACCTAAGAGTACCTTGCTCCCTAAAAGGGCTGAGGTCTGGTACACTCCTAAATCCTCAAACTGGTCTTACTCTGCACTAATACATATAAGTACTCTATAATCTAAAGTCGAAAACACTAAGTTGAACAATAGAAATTACTATATATAATCTCAAACATAACATCACACTTGTAATCTCCAAAGAGGTAGGCAGAGAAGTGTGGTACATTCTCATGTGTCACTAATTATATTTACATCCCATTATGCAGCAGTTGGTGAGCCTGTTGCCTTTCATTGAGCATTATACATATATTATTCTTATTACATTTGTTTCAGTTTACACAATGGCAGAGCTCAAGATGACTGGAAATTGCTTAAGAGGCTCGAGGCCTTTGTTATCTTTTGATCCATCATTCA
>DWEI01000950.1:0-18467 GCA_018245875.1 Mysoria ambigua | reverse complement strand
CATCTGTCATACAAACACTTTATCTGCATATTGTTCCTATAGCTCTGTTATATTACTAAATACTGTAATGTAATAATGTAATGTTAATGTAAAATGAAAGTAAATTAATTGGATATTAAGCCTTTTTTTCGAAGCTGTTCTAAAGTTACGGGTGACTTTGTTTGCGATATGTATAAACTTATATTATTTAAACTTACGAGACAAGCTAATAGTACTTAGTGTCTAATATATACCAAAAACACCAAACAAAGAAACAACAAACATAGAAATACCGCGCACGATTTTTAGTTTCATATTCATATTAAACTAGTGAATTACGTTATACCAATGTAAATAGGTTTTGATGTCTTTTAACGGTAATCCTTTTCGAAGACTAAAATGTTTATCAAAATTAAAACACCACATGGTTCGTCTGTAAAATAGTTTTTTACTTAATTAACGAACTCGTAAAAGCGACGCTCTAAAATTGTTTATACGACACGATATTTTCATAACCCCACACGTTCGTGTTAGGAAGAAAGTGTTATAGAAAGTACCTACAAGACGCACAATCACTTTCGTTAAAGTTTTTAAAACTGTGTTTCGTAATATTTTCCCCTCGGTATTCAATGTTGAATGAATTCTCATACTAAATGAAATTGAATACTCAGCTCTTAAGGTGACCTTGGGAAAGTAAATAAATACTTATTGAAAACATTTTTATTAATAAATATTTAAACACATTTAAATTCATTATGTTCAACAGTTTGATATACTGATATTTTTAATCTTATCGTAACTATTAGAAAAGAAATTACATATTTATGACCAGCTTTATATAGATATAATAAATAATATATAGCTATTTTATATAACCATACATAAATACACTCATACATATTTATAATGATGTACATATTAAACAATTTGAAAGAGTGATGTTTGGCTACATGTTCATTCAACACCACCAGTTTATAAAACACTCTAATAAATTCTAGCTCTCGGCGAGTTGGAAAGAGATGTTTTTACTTGAACTAGAAAAGCCGTAGGAATGGAAAGCGTTCTCCATTGTGGCAATACGGGTATGGTTATTGCTTTGGAGAGTTTCAAGCGATAAAATAACAGATATTATAAAAATATTATCAACTTCCTTGCAATTTGCACTTTTTTTTGAATAGAATGAAATCGTCATTAACAATTGTTTATATGTTTCTAAAAGTTACATGAATCAAAACATATGTAGTCACTGTGAAAAACATATAACCGTTATGTTCAGAATTTTTTTTGTCAATATGATTATACGATAAATTGAAGTTTAATTAATGTTGTGTTATTAAATATATGTAACTATTAATGTGAAATAAAAGTTGTAATATAAAAGTAAGTTGCGTACGTGTGCCCCGTAGAGAACGACACACAGGTCGGATGTAGTATGTCTTCACAACAACTTTCATCTTTTGTGAGCACTTTTTAATGTGTACACGTTAAGATTTTTATCTAAAACCTTTACCAATTAATTTCTTGTGATACGCTTCACGGCGTACTTGTCTAGATAGATAATGACACAGAGTTTTACATTAGGTATACCCAGATAACAGTAAAGTTGTGGATATTGTTATTAGATTATACATAATATTGGTTACAATTCAATTTTCAAATGCAAAAATAAATAGTAATATTTATTCTTGGGACAACCGCACGCTCTACCACCTAATCCAAATTAAGGTAGAGTCTGTGCTATTTTACAAAATGGTGGACGCTTTGTAGACTTCACTAAACACAATTGTGTAATCATGCCATTTTCAAACAGAATAAAAATAGTGTATTTTATATATTATTATTTGTCCATTTTGTCTACAGGCAGGTTTAACAACCCCTCTACCCACGTAGCCAACTTAGTAGACAGGGGTATTATCGAATTTAAATTTACTTTCGTGTTAAACTTCTGTAATACTTAACATTAATAACATATTTAAACGTACATCAACCCAAGTCAATATGTAATGAATAATCTATTAAAATATACTATTTTACACGATAACACTTTCATTTAGTGAAAATTTTGACGAAATATAAATAATAAATTAAAGATATATATGCAAATAAGATTGGCAGCTGCTTAAATTATGTAATAAATAAATATTGTGCAAAAGCTGAGTAAAATGGAGTGAAAGTTTCAAAACAATACCTATATATCACACGACAGCGGCGAAGATACTAAAAATGTAGCGTATATATGAATTTTAAAAATTAGAAACCAATTTAAGAGTTTATAGTTATAATAAAATTCTGACTTTATTAACTTTCTTATGTGGACGAACATAATACACACATTTTTTACATTATAAGATATTGAGGATTTAAGTACATAACTGATGTGCAAGATTTATAAAAATTACGTCTGCAAAAGTGTAGCATGAGTCAGTTTTAGGGGAAACGGATGCGGTAAGGCTTCGCTGTACTTTCACCCGCACTCGCGCCGCGCCGCAGCGCACCTGTCGCGCCGCGCTCAGTGCGCTCGGCGCGCCCACTCGTCACAATCATTCATTGTCATTGTGTAACCCTAATAGTAATCGTTAACAAATTGCTGTCGCTGTTATAAAAAAGTGTGCAACCTTTCAATAATTTACGCGTAATAGTTTATAAAAGATCTATTTTACATACAAAATGAAACTCCGACTTGTTATACAATAATAACATTGATAAATTAATTGTCATATCAGATGGTCAAATTCATTCATTTTTTAAAGTACAAGAAAATGTTATAAAATTAATTTTAAATCTTGATAACATCTTGTTTTGTCTCACTGCAAATAAAGAAAGGAAAAAAACTGGATAAAGCCTATTTTGAACATCAAAACTTATAGATTCGATTTTATCTTTAATTGGTATATTAACAAAAAAGAAGTAAACGTAATTTCTTTTTAAATGTCACTGAACAGAAAATGGATTTGCAAATTTATTAAAATATAGAAATTCAATTAAAATTATTATGTAAGAAGAAATTTTTAATTATAAACTTCTGAAATGCAATATTCAACCGCTGCTATTTTCGATTTATTACAACAGTAGACATCAACGCGGAATGTTACATCTGTGCCATCGGTGAAAATATGTTGAATATTATATAATATTCTTCAATAAAGCTATATTTGAACTTGCAACTTAAGAAAGCCCTTCGTAATTTTATTTGCAACCAGTATTACAGCATTCTAACAGATGTAATTTTTTTAGAAAGTTCTGGGCATAAAGTGGCCATTTACGGGTCCTATGTCGTCTTCCGCAACTGACAATCTCGAGCAGTGGGTAATTTCTAACCGGTTTAGAAAATGCGCTCGTACGCACCGCCCCGTGCGTGTTCCAGTGGCCAGTGCTACCGCTTTTGCTGCACCTCACTCACAAGGTTCAGCCAAGTAACTACTCTCGCTCCATATTCCACGAATCTAAAATTGCAATTGAATCCAGTTTACTAAGTCACGTATAAAAAAATATAGCGCAAAAAGTTTACATAGAAATCGCTATGGGCACACCTTCGGTTCGCAATCCGTGCCTCAGTCACTTCTTAGCTTCAACGCATTTGTTATACTGCGTTTATTAAACATTCTAGAGGAACTTGTACAAATTGTCTAATAGTGTCATTTCAATATCTTTATTTATATTTAGTCAATAAACAGTAAAAAAACAACTTGATTAGAAATAAAACATCCATTTTTAATTTGTAATTATCCATTTTGTAACTCTACGTTGCATTGTATTATCAACTATACAACTCTACATTCATAGTAAGCTGGGTTTAGTAAATAGAGAATAATAATAGAGTAGCGGCGAAATGGCGTGAAAGCAGCTTCGGAACTCATCTTAGGCGGTATGATTGTGCTGATTAATATTGTAATTGGTCGCACGCGCTATCCATCAGTGTAGAAAGTCGGCAAGAAACCGCGCTCGCGAGATGCCGGCGCGGCGCACGCGTCGCGTGGCGACAAGTAGAGTGAGACGCGCTCGAGGAATGTGCTGCTCGCCGACCAACCCAACCATGCATTTATTAGTACCACACTATCTCGTTGGCAAAGAAGCATTTGCTCTTAATATGTACGAAAAAAACCTCAGATATTGATATGAGCATTGTGGTATAAAATCGAGACTATATGTATAAAAATGGTTTACAGAAAATTATTATGATTATTAATTCAATTTTCTTTATCAATTTTCAGGAAGCCACATGCGAGCCACCGGTAGATTCAGCATCGCTACCACTGGAGCATCGAGCGGGAGCCGGCTATGGACCACCCCTACCAGCATCCCACACAGACGATCCCTGGCCTCTGGCGACACCGGACAGCCCGAAAATAAAACATTTACAAGTTCAGTGTGAAAAAACCCATATGCGAGTCAATATAGAGTTCGACAGGCCATTTTACGGTATGATATTCTCTAAGGGATTCTACAGTGACCCTCACTGTATGCACCTGAAGCCGGGCACTGGTCATCTTAGCGCTACTTTCGAAATATTCTTAAATAGCTGCGGAATGTCGAGCTCCGCAAATCACAACGTCGCAACTTACGGAAGCCCCACTCCCAGCGGTTCCTACGTCGAGAACACTATAATAGTTCAGTATGATCCCTATGTTCAGGAAGTGTGGGATCAGGCTAGAAAACTAAGGTGTACCTGGTACGACTTTTACGAAAAAGCAGTAACGTTTAGGCCCTTTCAAGTCGACATGCTACATGCAGTCACGGCGAACTTTCTTGGCGACAACTTGCAGTGCTGGATGCAAATTCAAGTCGGAAAAGGACCTTGGGCGTCGGAAGTTTCTGGTATAGTCAAAATTGGACAGACTATGACAATGGTGTTGGCGATTAAAGACGATGAGAACAAATTCGACATGCTCGTTAGAAACTGTGTGGCACACGATGGAAAGCGAGCTCCTATACAACTTGTTGATCAGTACGGTTGCGTAGTCAGGCCGAAGATTATGAGCAAATTTCAAAAGATAAAGAATTTCGGTCCATCCGCATCAGTTGTGTCCTTCGCATACTTCCAAGCCTTTAAGTTCCCAGATTCAATGAATGTTCATTTCCAATGCGTAATTCAAGTTTGTAGATACAACTGCCCTGAACCAAAATGTGGCGGTCTCACAGCTGATTACGGAGTACCTTTACTTGGCGGTAATTCACTAATCGCAGGAGATTATGGTTTACCTAACGCGCCTCATGGTGAATATGGCCCTCCGCCGCCAGCAACACACTCTGAATATGGAGTACCGCCAGCTTTCCCTGATCCACGTCACCCAGCCGATTCAGCCGGAGCATTTTCAGAAAAACGCGACGATGCTATTCCACCTCCCACTCAAGTATCGTCAACATCACACGCGCCGAGCCCCACATCACCAGCACCAAGTAGAGATGACGACGAAGTCAATCTACCCCCACCACCGCCGCCAGGCCGCCGAGGTGTCTACAATACCGTAAAGAGGAAAGACGAAGGTCACGGCAATCTCGCGACACTCGGCGGGCGGCCGCGTTCTGTGGAAGATTTACCCGAAAGACTGGTCGGAATAAGAAGAAGGCGCGAAACATCGACACCTACACGTATTTACAAGCGCGACGCTCAAGAAATGACAGACGTGAACACGAGTCGAATCATACAGGTCGTGGCGCCCGGAGACGTCAACTTCGCATTGAACAACGCCGCCTCCAACGAGACCGTGGTGATCCAGTCGCCGGCCACCGATCCGGAAACGATATGCATGTCGGTGCCCTCGTTCGTGGCGGGCCTGGTCATGCTGCTGCTGGTGCTCGTGGTGGCGTCGCTGGTGGCCGCGTTCCTGTTCGTGCGCGTCCGCGCGCTCGACAGGAAGGGCGCGCACGGCGCCGCGGCCTACTACGAGACGGATTATGTGAAGCATACGAACTAGCCGAAGTTACAAATCGACGCGGTGTGACGCGTGGACGTTCCATAAAACTCTTCTCGGATCCAAAGAGCGCGGCGCTTCGGCCCCGGCCGGGCGGCGGCGCGCTGCCGCGGTCGCGGGCGAAGCGCGGTCGAGTGTGTTATTTATTAAGTTATTTAATTGTGTGTGATGTATATGTTCGACTGCTTTTTTGTAAATTATTTTTAATTCGTGTGAAAACAACACCCTGTACTGCGCTATTTAGTTGATACGTCTGTTGTAATTTTGTAAAGAGTCGTAAGTAAGGTTGTAGTCCTTAAGTTGTATACCAATAAAATGTGTCGTGTGAGAATGATGTGAAACTTATTTTCTTCAAATTCATATTCAAACGTTTATTTATTTAAAATTGCTTCATTAGAACACTTTTTGTACGTTAGAATGATGCTACCACGACTTCGGAAAATGTTTCCAGGTTACAGTTAATTATAATCAATTTCTATGGAACGCAAAGGGTTCCTAATACGGTACAGAGATGTGAATGAATTCAGTTGAGAAAATGAGGTCATAAGCTTTTACATAATATCTATTATGTAAAAGTATTATCTATCTCATGTATATTAAAATTTCATTCGAGTCTCGTCGATCCAATCCTTATTTTCTACGAAATAACTCAATTCTTATATGGCAAGACCCATTTTCAACAGACCGGTGGACATGTAGCAATCTGTAGACATGTGCTACGAGATCTGTAGCAAAAGCATTGCGTGATATTCAGTGACAAGAAATCCCCTTTATTCATGCGTAGCAATCAAAAATGACACTTTCACAAACAATAATATTTTATTCAAATAAAATAGTACCCTAAAACTTATTATAATTGTAATAATTCCCTAACAAAATGTCGTTCTGACTGATTTAGAAAATATAAGTATTTCAATTGTACAATTGTTAGTTTCATACACATATACAGATAAATATGTACTAAAATTTCATCTCCACGGTTTTTTTTCCTTTTTTTCTGTTAACGCCTTTTGCACAACAGCTGACGGGGGCGCCAAGTTCATAGTCGAAGCGTAGTCGCCGTTAGCAAAGCCCACACTTTTATACAAAAGCTGGAGACGTTTTTCATTTTTCTCAACTATTATATCGATTAAATCCTGTAAATGGACACGATATACATATTTTTATTCATGTTTTAGTTACATATTGTCTGGTCGGTTCTGCTGGTCGCGTGTACGACTGGCTATCGAGAGGGCCGGGGTTCTAATCGCTATTGCATCTTTCTAACTTAGATATTCTCGTAGTGGCTCGGAGGCTGGCTTTACGCCAGGTTGTTCCATTATACGATGTGCACGTAACTGATGCAACCTGAGAATATGCTACACATCTCTGCCTACTTCTTCGAGGTCTGCAAGTATTATGTTATGTTTTTAAGTTCCCTCAATGAGTATTATACAGAAAATTCTTTTTATGTTGCAAATACCAATTTCGCATTAAGTTGTGTACCAAACTTTAAACCTTGTTAAATTACAATCACAACACATGTATAATGTCTAAACAAAAAAAAATGAAAACAAATAAAATAAAACCAATTAGCACCAGGAACAATTAATATTAAATTACTCACATTCTGAAAAAGAGGCGGCGCTTCATTATATACTCTTCTCTTTTGTGCTGGCAATGAAGTGGTAGCGTTACGGCGTCCAAACGTTCTATGACAAGGTTCTACTTTTTGTTTGATCTGATTGATTTCATTCATGGTCCCTTTCAAGTTTGATTGGTTACTTTCATGTTCCCGGAACAAACCAGTTTGAGTACTTTTATCTTTCTTCTTAGTTGTCTTCACGCGCGTTACAACCTACACCCAAAGTGGCAGTTAAAAATAAACTAATAAAAATAACTGAACATGTCACTCATAAATATGAGAATAACATTTGAATTATGAGCTGAAAAATAATATAAAAATGGACAAAATAAAAAAAATCGAAGACAACATTCAGCACGTACACATTTATTCATTGATGCGGGTGACGCATTGCGTTGATCGCGGGACTCAGGACACTGCGTTCCCTTCGCGAGGCGCGGTGCGACTGCGTAAGTGCGGCGCGCGCGTGGCGGGGGGTGCTGCGGCGGCACGTGTTGAGAGCCGCTGGCTCGCGTGCGTCGGCGTCGCTTGCGCTGTTTCGCCTCTGAACTGTCGCCGCATTTACGACTCGACCTCTGTCATTCACGCACAATACATTATTATTATTACACACTTTGTTTTTAATTACTTTTTTCGCCCCTTACGGACAGGTAGCAAGGGTCGAGTGCCGATCATACCAATCCATATGCACTCGCTATTTTCAGCGTGTTATGTCGGGTACCTGCGGCGGGGACAGCGACGCCGGCCGCCTGCGCCACCGCGCTCCGGATGCTGTTGCCCGCGTTGGACAGCAGGCGGCACAGCTCGCATCTCGACGCCGATGATGCTGTCCACATTCACATCTCTATATTCTCTAATACAAATACTCTTTGTAGTTATATGCACATTATATTGAAAAACCTAATATATCACGCCTGTAATCCCCCGAGAGGTAGGCAGAGGAATGTATTATATTCCCATGTTACACATATTACAGATAATTCTTGCAATTATATATTATATAATACACTTTGCAAATAAAAAAGTGATCCAGGTTTTTCATTTCTTAATTATGTGACTTTGACTGTCTCGTTTCTCGGGTGGTTGCCATCGCGACCTTGACTCCCGAGTCAACGGTCAGGCTCTCTTAGGGCCCACTCATGCACTTATGGCCCAGTGTGTATTTTTAAACCTGGGGACTATTACGAGCATTCAAAATATTTCAATAATCATAGTAATATTTGGAATTCGGTGTCCTGTGCCTACCCCGTGAGGGAACTAGCGCGAAGATACAATGTGACACAATACAAAAACACTTTATTGCACGCCACAGAGTATAAAAACAATACAAACTCAACACCACAGAAGCAACAATGGGCGGTCCTATCGCTATGTGTGAGGACATGCATGTGAGCAATTGTAATCTGCGGAGGACGGGGAAGAGATGTTTGTTTTGAAAACATATGACGTATGAGCTGAAGCTCGTACATCGAAAGCAGCACCTGGATCGAGGTGAGAGCAGTTGTCCCCCGCCGCCCCGCCCTCGCCCCCCTCGCCCGTCTCGCCCGCCACGCCCGCCTCGCCGCGCGCTGCGTGCACCTTAATGTTGTTATGCACCAAATACGGCTTTATCTCCTCGAACCATACGTCGCATAGCTGAAATAAAAAAAATATATAATCCATCACATCGATAAATTCCGTAGATTTTCCATAGAGATGTTTTGGAACAGACTCAATAGATAATAAATGAATTGATTTTTTTTTCTGTAACGTCGTTGTCTCCCCTGAGAAGCCTGATGTCCAGCGGCGCAGTGCAATAGGCTGATGTTGAGGTTGTTGTCATTTTTTTTGTGTACAAAAATATTAGAAGAATAATCATGCCAATCAGTAGAAAAGATAAAAAATATTCTTCATCTTCGAATTAAAGTTATACATGACTGTTTCGTTAGTCATGTTGGTTTCAAGAGCGACTGCCGGTCGACAGGTTAGGGGTTCAAATCCCGGGTCGGACATTAATAGATCTTTCCCCTTTACATTTTCTAGTAGTGGCTTTGAGTATGGGTTTGTACCCGGTGTATGTTAATAGACTCACCACGTACTCCATAGTGGGATGTAAACGTAACTAGTGAAACGTGGGAGGGTACTACGCTCCCCTGCCTACCTCCTCGGGAATTAGAAGCTGATGTCACGACTAAAGTTATACTTACACTGACTAGAGCATTTTCTAAGTCATAGCGTACACTTTTAGGAATTTTATTTTTACTTTTACTCCTGTTCCTATGTCTCCCGTTAGAATCTCCTGACACCTGGGTCTGCGCTAAAGGGGCTCGCGCAGCGCAATCTTTGGCGAGTGAAGGAAATGTTTTACGATTCATTTGGTGATGATTCATTTTGTTAACATTATCAATATTAATAACAGTTATAAAAACAAAAAGTTACAAATAAGTACTAGGAACAATAAAAAATGTATAAAATTTAATAATACAATGACAGTGAAATTTAATGTCACACAGACTTATGAAGTTGTATTTATTTTTTGTTAATATACGTAAGTAGGTTTACTAATTCTGAATACCTACACAAACGAGCACCAATCTCAGATGTCATCAATTAAAATCTATGGTATGCAGATATATATTTTTTTAGATACTGAACCTAAAACTTTTTTCACATTTCTTACAAAAATTTAAAAATTTCCTTTTTTTAGTCCGCCAGTTAGGTACTCTTGTCATAAAAAAAAATAAAATTATTTTTGGTGTTTTATGAAATATTAGTACTATTATGTCAAATATTATATGAAATATTAATCATTTTATTACACTCTGTTTAAAGATGAGCAAGCATTGAATTGTAAAAAATAAAAACAAACAAAACAAAAATTATTTCTTAACCTGCTTTAAGGCATATCCAATTTTACCAATCAAAATTTACGTTTATGATTTTTGTTAACCATAGATAATGATGTTACATACTATGGCAGTGAGAGAGTTATTGGGTGGAAAAATTAATATACCACAAGTTCTCTGAATGAATAAAAGTTCATCATCATCATCATCAGCCTATTCTCGTCCACTACTGGACATAGGACTCTTCAATAGCACGCATAATAAAAGTTACATTTATTAAATAAACTGATATTCGTATTGGGAAATTGGGAAACAAATAATCAACTATGGCATAATTAAAACATACCACATAATGAAGTGTTGGGTTGTTTTATAATTAACGATAATTTTTATTCGACAGTAGGATTACTTTGTTTTAAGCTGATATAAACCTATTATTGACTGTAATCGTGAAGGAAGGATAGTCATATAGGTATTGCCTGTTTTTTTCTACCTTCCATTAGAAGAAAGAAAAACATAATATGAAATCAGCGATCACATAAAGATTTTAATTGGGAAACGATATTTATAAACATTGAATTTTAAACTCTTATTTTGAATATCCAAAAAAAAAATTAAAAACATCACTGAAACTTATGAGGACAAATTTATGTCCATATTTTGTGTGAGTTGTTATTTATTAAAAAAAATGTTTTATAATGTTGCTGATGATACTTTTGGTACTAAAGTTGTTGATCATATTACCTACCTCGTTAACACACTCCATAGCGTTCACATACAATTGTCATGCAAAAATTAATGAAGAGGCGGTAGTAAACGAAAATTCTTTGTTAACCTTACACATAGACAATTAAGTAATGGTAGAAATAAGTTTTAATCAGTATTAAGCTAGAATCATGAACGTGTCGAGGTGGAAGGACACGTTGCGTTCCGGTGGTCACCGAATCGCGAGAGTCCCTGCAAAAATTAAGGAGCTGTTTGTTAGCTTACGTAGTGACAGTGCAATCAATGAAGTTTTGTTTTACGGCGCCGACGACGAGGAGGAACGCAAGAAAGTTGGTCTCAACAATGTTTTCTGCATCTATTACGTCATAATACACGCCAACCGCTCGATAGACATATGCGCACCGAGCATAGGCAGCGCCACCATCACCAAATCGCTTATTAACGTGAGACAGAAGGGGAACGCTAGAATCAGAATAGCCATATACAACAGCGTTGACTGCAGCAGCTTAGGGACATTCAGTAAGCACGGCATCGAGGTGAAAGCCATCGCGTCAGCTGTCCAGTTGGAACACGAGTTTGTGCTGGTCGACGCCGCCGGGGGTACTGATGCTGTAGCGGTCGTAGGTGCCTTGGACTACGAGGTCGCCAGAGTCAATTGTAACAGAGATAGTACTCTCATTACCTCTGAACCGGCGGTCGTGTCCGCACTGGAGCGCGAATTCGATAGAATATGGAACACAACTCCGGATATCATGAAAAACTTTTATGGCGACCAGGGAAAACCGCAGAGTCTATGAAAATTAAATTTGAAATGCAGTTTTAAGTTTTAACATTATAATTTCCTTGCACTGAGAGTTTGTAATAAAAGTCTTTGTATAACAAAAATATTTTGATTTATTTCATTCACAATAAGATAGTAACGGTAAAGCAAAGAATCATTTTTACAATACGAGGTATGAATCCTATATAACTTTATTTGTACTTTAGTGCGATTTGTTAGCCTACGCGTAACATTTCACATTAAATATTGAACAGAAAAACGGGCTATACACATTTTGAAACAATCAGTGACACTATTATCACAGATACACTTGTAATTCAAAAAAAAACTTTCGAGTAACAGATAAGAATACAAGAAATCTCATAGCCAACAATTCTCAAAAAGTAAAATTCATCTATGTACATACTGAATGAAAAACGCACGCATTTATTGGAATATCAGTAATTGGACTAATTCAAAATCTGATGTTCACCTCTGACTACAATCTGTCACACGAGGTAACACCAGGACATTGAGTATACTTCAATCAATCTGCACGACTTAATTACTTAATGTGCCTAATTTTAAATCTCAATTAGTAATTATCATGATTCGAAAATTCTATTTTATTTTCACATAAAAAGCGAAGAGATATAATAAACATCCATTAATTTTACAGTAAATTAATTATTGGCGTATCTAGCAAATTCTCTAAAACAATTTAATGTTCCATTTCACGTTGTTAAATCGTAATATAACGTATCTTTGTCTATTTTGATTAAGTATACACTTACTTGTCGATTAATGATTCTGAGCACCTTTACTTATTTTCTATATTTTTAATATTTACTGAATGTACATATTATGTTTTAGAAAATGCTTGTCGGCGAGATCAATTAAAACGGCTGGGTGGTAGAGTGCTCAAGTAAAGACATCGTCTAAAATATTCGGGTTAACATAGCAATCTTTTATTACACTGTGTTTGACATTTTATATTCAGATTAGGGGAAAAAAAACTATAATTATTAGATCAAATATAAAATCCTTATGCTGGCTTAATTTGGTAATTAATACCAAGCTGTTTTCCACAGACATAAAAACTTTTAAACTTTTTCTCCCATGTACAGCATTTGGCGGGAAAACAAATTAACAGACTTCAAATCCAAATGGATTTCCAAATAGTATGTAACTAAATCCAGTAAAATGTCAATATGATGATATATTTTTCTTTAATATTTAATTGAATGTGATTCCATGTATATCCTATTTAAAATTCAGAATACAAAAGTGCCGATACTATTAAAAATAGTATTCAAATTTGTGACCAAGTTATGAGTAATTTTTGAACTGGTGATAATCTTAAAAGGTTAACAATTAGACCGGTTCCAGTCAAACCACATAAAAAAATAAGAAACATATCCAACTTTGGTTTAACAAGTCTTACGTGTCACAGACTATCTGAATACTTTATTTCTAATACATTATTTTTCAACAATTTCACTACCACCGCGCCATTAAAAATACATCCATTAATTTCTATATATACATAAAGCCGATTGAATTTTACTTGACATTTTCAATGGTTTAGTGCATTAACTTAATTTTGGAATAAATAATTTCGATTTTGAATTATATATATTACATCATTTTACATGCATACATTACATTTATTATACTCAAACCCTTGTTCAGGCGGGCGTACGTTGGTCCTAATACCATGTCACGGTAAGTTAACACGGTTTTCAAAATACAACTTTCCCATAAATCATTGTACAAATGAACTGAGAAGTAATTTATCCTAGTAACTTTCGCTAATGACATATATAGCTGTGATAAACTGAAAACTGGATTATTCATAAAAATTGTTCATTTCTATCTACAAATTAATGCTGTTTTTAATCTTCCTATTGAAAATTCTGACAATGTGTTCATAAATTAAAACCTGTATTAAAACAACAGTTACAAAACAGACCTCAACATATAAATGTAACAACTTGGTATTCATTGTTAATTAGAATAATTTCTACATAAAACTATATTTGGATGTCCGACAAAATTGATGTGTGTATGGAAAAACGTAATCATTACTATCATATTGTCCGATCACTAACACTAACACCTAACGGAAGTTTGGAGGCTTAATTACATATGTACAAAATAATTGAGGAATATACACCAATAAGATATTTACACAACACAACAATGGTGCCCTTAACGGCAATGACAATTTGAGTGTCGATTAATGAGTCCTTTTTATTGTAACACATTGGTTTTTATGTAATAACTTTATATACACAAGGCATAAGGGATATCTTTATCAATAGTAAAGAAGAAATTTGGTTTTATATTCCTAATACATCATTTAATTAACAATTTTTTTGAAAATACATATCCTATTCATTTTCATAATACAACCCTCAAATTCAACGCCGATAACCATAATTTAAATATTCACCAATTGCACAAACAAGTAAATACTAAAAGTAACATCAATTGCTTTCACATTTCTGTCAAAAGCAACTATTGTACTTCAGGCTAAGTACATAAAATATAGTCCAACTGTATCTGCATTTGCAGTTATGAAAGTGGCATACGCACAGGCATCACAATTTATATGCTATATGGCTGACAAATACATTATCTCTAGCTTTTAAAATTCACTAATAATGATAAAAAAATTATCATTTGTGTCTTTTTCATTGTAAAAAATATTGCAGTTTTCAATTACAGATAACATTAAATCATCATATTATAAAATTCTTAACTATACATCCATCCATACATCCACACATTTATTTTCAAAAGGCATTTAGGGTTTCGACTGAACTAAAATTATATATTACAATTAACTTAGAAATATCTAATTAAGTTCCAATATATTACACATCTATTAAAATACTAGAAGACCAATTCACATGTGACTAGCAACACCACCAATCTGATAATTGTTTAGAGACAAAGTCTTGCTTGAGGTGTGTCGCTGGGCGTGTACACAACTACCTATCAGCCGCTAGCAACAATGACCGAATGTCATACATCTACTTCAATGTCGCTGGTTAAGTCTTGTGTGCATTCAGAGTGGGGGGATTCCGTGTCCTGATCATTGGCATCCCTGGGAGAACACACCGCATAATCTTGGGGTGAGCTTGTGTCATCGTCGGGCGAGGCTGGTATCTCCTCGTCCATTAGGATAGTGGCAGGCAACGATGGTGACACATCTTGTAATTGACTTGTGTATACTGGAATATATAACATTGATATCAATATTATACACATATTGTAGGTGTTTTTATAACTCGTATGAAAAACACAGAGTTCAAATATTTTTACTATTATTGGTCTTATGTAACTATTGGTATTTGTGGTCTTATGTACTAACTCAAGATAATTTCCTCCACTTACATAACACACAATAGACTTTAGTTTAGTCCACCATATGTTATGACTATTATTAAATTGAAAGTGTTGATCAATTCACAATTCCAAATTTAAAAAACCAATGAAATACAGAAAAAAAAAAACCATTTTGAATGTAATCAATGAAAATATAAAATATTGGATGTTCGATGAGGTATGAAAAGTTTTTTAGTGTGCGGTGCTGTATTTGAACATTATTAATTTGTAATTTTATCAGGACCTAGATTGTGTAATATTTACACATTGATATTTTTATGATTCCTTTTTTTAGAAGAGATTATTATTGCAGCACTCAATCAAAATTTTGAATGAATTATTTCCTTTAAATAATTTATTTAGTTAATTCTATCAGATTCCATCATTTAATATTTATTCATTGTTAATATAAAAAAAAAACCTTCAAACTTTTAGTGTACTAACGAACTTAAACTAGTGTGTGCTATAATTTGCAATATACAAAATGTCACAATAACCGATTAGAAGGATAAATATAATATTATTATTAGTTCAACAAAATAAAAAAAATACGTCAAAACAATGTTTATATACCTTTGATATTTGAGGATTTGAGATCAGCAGTGGTATAACAAAGAGCTTCCTCCATGGCGAGTGAGTCGCTGTCGAGGCTGTCCACAGAACCAGAACACGAGGGAGAACTATCCGGATTTGAATTTATCATTATCTGTATATTATCCAATTGGGGTATGTGCGGTCTGACCTGAAATTATACCAGTTAAATACATTTAACTTTTGAAACCAACTTGTGTTGTTTTATAATTAAATGCAAAATAGCAATTCAGGTGACAATTGAACCTATGGATTCAGTAGTAGGCTAGAACCAAACAAAAATGTTCATAACAGTATATACTTATTTTTAATTTTTATCTTAATTCAAATTTTGAAAATTATATTGGAGTTAAAATTTTAAATACTGAATTATGATTGGAATGTATGATTTGTCCAATGTATGGAAATAGGCTTACATCCCATTCCATAGTAGGACATACAAAATATAATTGCTGTAATGTGGGGTCGTACAGTACTCCTCTGCCCACATCTTCAGAGATCACAGGTCTGATGTTACACAAAGTCAATGTTCACTGTGTCGCATCTTACATCTCTATTATCCACATACATTCCATAACGACACATCCGCAATCCTTGAACAGGTAAGAGGAGCGTAGTGAACTCTCACAATTCACCTGTTATATTATACATAGCACCATAGAATAGACTATTTCACTATAGAATCTTCATACATTGCAGAGAAACCAAGAGCCCAAGTCTCTACTACTCTATTAGAAATGCCAGGCAGAATAATCCAATGGTATCCAATCTGGGATTTCAACCAACGGTCTCTTGACTAGTAGTCACATTAATTTGCAACCACTTATCAAACAACACAGTTAAATTTGTACATGTATACATTTACAAACATATTAGACAAAGTATCTTTTTTTACTCAAAACACTGAATATTTCCTTCTACTGAAAATATATTAAATGAGTATTTCATACTAAAATGTACAACATAAACATTGCCAAAGTTTTTGAAAATCATAGTTTTTATATAACACACAATTTTCTAAAATATATTGACTAAGCTGAGATATCATAAATTACTTGTTTATTGAGGACACTTTATATCTAGTGTTACAAATTGGTAATGTCACTATGGGTAATTTATTGAATTACACTCTTTCTGAGGTCGTTAAGATTTAATTTGTTTTACTTTCCACTGATAAGTTTTACTCAAATTTTCCACTGCCCAGTATAGCAGTTATGAATGAAATACCATGTGATTCTTCATGTCACTTTCAAATCTCTACTGATAAGGAGGAAGTTAGTAAGTTTCGAGACAGAATATGGATATCTGGAATTACAGTGAAAATGAAATATAAAATGGGCCATTATTGGACACTGTACCTTCATTCCATCTGGCCTATGTGGGTTTCTACAGCCTTTGCATTTGCACTCTGTACAGGGCTTACTTTCAACATAGCATGGACACCTTTGACCACAACAAGTGAGCTTCCCGGGTGTGGCCGTGGCATTCCCACATCTGCAGCCTTTCCTTTTATTGCCAGCCGAACTTCTAGATCGACTTGAAGGTTTCTTAAATCCTACCATATTACACTGGAATGGAGAACAAAACTTTAACACAAAAATTCACCGTAAACAGTTTTCACATTATAAAATAAATCATTAACTTTGGTTACTTTGTTCTCTGGTGGTGCTAGATCTGTTGAAGAGTTTGAATCTGAATCATCTACTGCTTTTCTCTTGATTGTAATTTTGTTACCAGACCCTGCATACATCACTGAATATAAAGGTGACCCATTTGAGACATTCCTATTTGAATTAGGTGAATCTTTACTAGATGATCTCAAGTCAAACCCACTGTTTGATGTTGAGCCTTGAGTCTGTGTGGAGGCTGAATTTGTATACACACATGGTAATATACTATATGCTGATTTGGACAGACCCCCCGTACTCTTGTAGTCATCGCTAAACCCAGCTCCTTCCTGTATTAAGTCTATTAAGCCTGAACTAGCCACCGTGCCGCCGTTCACACCCGCCGCCACCTCATCTTGTTCCACTAAAGTCTTATATACATCTGTTCCCATAAAGTATTCACAAAGTTTCTTGTAACATTGAAGTAGAATGCGTAATTGTAAATTTTCCGAGTAGCGTTCGTAATCTTTGCACCAGTTGCAGGACGGCTTTAATTTCTTTCTGCCGCCTTTACACCTTTTACATACATGATGTTGGCACCTCGAATTCGTTGGTGTATAAGGTTCTTTCAATAAGTTTCCGCACACTGTACAAGACAAAGATTGTCGTAAATAAGGTACTAATCGAAATAAGTCTGTCCACGAACTTTTGTCTCCAGCGTCTGCTAATATTATTAACCTACATGTAGACACATATAAACTAGTCGCATTCATCTTCATTTATAAAATCAACGAGACAGACATAGGGAAGTAATTTTATATTGTTTACACCAAAATATTATTACTCAGGCAAAAAAGCCGCAAACGCTTCGTCAAAACTGTCGTCTGTCAAATAAACTGTCACTTCAGTTGTCGTTGTCAAATAACATAACTCAACTTATCTTTCGTTTAGAAATTATAATTAGGACAGGTATAACAGATATTGTAATTAAAATATTTTTTATAATAATAAAATATTTGTAGAAACATTTGAGGGTTTCTATTTGTTTAA
>DWEI01000949.1:0-18467 GCA_018245875.1 Mysoria ambigua | reverse complement strand
GCAGTTCGGTGAGCGAAGACGAATGCTACCAGGTACGTCAATTATATTAACGTCTTATATTAACGTCTTATATTAACATACATTCCTTTTTTACTTATTTCTAATATACAAATAAAAATACGAAAAAGAACAGTGAGAATAATATAGTCGGTCGGTCGTTTAGTCGTCTCTCATTATAAATATAAAAGAAGTTCTTGAAATGTGGTCAATTTTATTCTAAAATGTTTCAATTATATGATCCTTCGTCTTTTCGTAGTACATTTTTACAAGTGTACAATAAATAACATAATAATAAACATGTCCATTGAATAATTTTGTAATATAAACATTAAATATTGGATATTTAACCTTTTAAATCATTCACGTTATTATTCACGATTGATGAATGATTATTTATTAAATTGTGTCATTGTCAATCCCCTGAGTCAAATAAATATGGCCGACCAACAAACATAAATTTTCTGTATTTTCAGACAAAACCCAAAAGAATATGTGATCTAAGACACAAATCTGAAGTCGACATTCTATCGCACAAAACACACAAAGCGATCGCGACCGTCACTCCGTACCAGCAGAAGGGATACAAATGTGAATCACTGGAAAGTCTATGCAGCGAAGAGAGGAAACCAAATAACGTTTTGCAGGAGAGCGGAATCTTCGAGGGCATAGAGACAGAGTCCAAATGCACTCAGACAGACGTAAATGACAGTTTTGAATGCACCGGTGAGCTGAACACCGAAATACAACGACTGAATAGTATAAGAGAGAAGCTAGAGAGACAAGGTGTTAGAAATAGGACGCTTAGCGCTAAAGACGACGGCGAAGGCTTAGAATGCAGTTGCGTGAAATTGGGGAAGAAGCACAAACAGTATTACGAGAGGAGGTTGAAGTTCTTAGAGGGCAAGATATCGATATACGAAGCGGCGCAAGACGTTAAGGAGGCGAAGTTAGCGCAGCGGTTGCAGAAAGAGTTTCTGCTTGAAAATCGAATACAAGTAAATGAATTTTCATGAATTTCTGTTTTTTATTTAATTCTTCCCGTCTTTCTGTGACGTCATTTAATATTGATGAATTGTTTTAGGAGCTAGAGTCGCAACTTACAGAACTTCAAGACAAGTACGAGAGGCTAGAAGAGGAATGTTGTGAATTGGAAGAAATCGAAAACGATACTCGATTACATTGGCAGCAGTACGTATGCACAATATTTTACTTGTATAATTTGTAATGCAAAAAAATATCTTCGAAATAAGTAAAAATAAACTATGTTTGAACTTTGGTAGAAAAAATTAACGAACCCTTTGCCGATGATGTAATTGATGTTTATTTCCAGGCTTGAGATGGACTACGAGCTCTGTACGGCTCAATTGAGAGATATGACGGAGCAACGCGAATGTTCGAGGGCGCATGCCGAGAGGCTACTGGCAGAGCTCAATAACAGGGAGAGTACGTTGAAGGCAAGGGAGGTAAGATAGAGAGTATTTTAAAAATAGAACATTGTTTATAAATGAGAACGAAATAAGTTAAATTATGGATTCAGTTTTTTCAATATAGTTTATGAAACTAAGGATTATAAATTAGGATTTTATAATAATTGCAAATTAGAAATTGTTTATTAATTTGAAAAAAAAAAGTAATATTTTAATGGTTCATAAAGTGTACTTGTTGATGTCTATCACTTGATGTTCCAGAGCGAACTGCTGGCGAGGCTGGCCGGGCTGGAGAAGGCCGTGCCGGCACTCATCGTGTGGAACGTGATGCGGGCGCTCGGCGCTCAGTTCTCGCCCGGCGGACAGGTGGTCGACTGTTTCATTCACCAACTACATATTAGAGAACATTAATTTGAACATGCTATACGCATTTTCTGCAATGTGTTTTCAAGTTGACGACAATTGTCGTATTTCAGTGTTTATATAATTAAAGTGAAGAAGGCAAGGTCTGAATTTCTTTGAGTTGTTAGTGGAAAAATTCATGGTAATATTTTTTAATGTATGTATCGTATTGTCAGCGTTTACTCCAGAATCGTATGGGCTCGTTCGGGCCGGACACGTGCGCGGCGCTGGCGCTGGCGCGGCGAGGCGCGGGGCGAGAGGGGGGCGCGGGGGGTGCGGGCGGCGCGCTGGTGGCATGGCGCGGGGGCGCGGCGCAGCCGGCGCGCGCGCTCGAGCAGCAGGTCGCCAGGTAGTACATAGATCATGAAGAAACGATAAAAACGGGGAATTTTATCGTTTCACCTGCACATTTTTCATGGTATACAAGAGACTCCAAAAATTTCTACTAGGAAATGTAAAATAGAAAAGTCCATTAGTACACAATCCGGGATACGATCTTAGTGATCCCAGGTTAAACTCAAAGAGAGCCTCTGTTAAAACTAACCATTATTTCTTTTTTATAGTTTACTATCAGAAAAGAAGGAAATAGAGAAGCAGGCTACTCAGATAAAGAAGAACCTAGAAAATAGAGTTAAACAGCTCGAAGAGGAATTGGAAACTGCTAGAAGGCAAGTGGCTGCGGCGGTATATGGCGCTGAAACGAAAAAGGATCAAATAGAAGATAAGATTCATGAACTTGAGCAGAAGATAGAGCAGGAAAAAGAAGAAGAAAAGGTTTGTTCAAGCCCTTTCTTCACTATTAGAAGTTAGTTTTTTATAATACATGGATTAAATATCAATTAAAAACTTGAAGACAGATTATTTTATAATTTTTTTCCTCTAAAAGTAAAATTTATTTTGAATAAACTATAAAATGCTTTAGAACATTTCTAAATTATTTGTTATTTTATGCTCTCTTCTTACTTTGTAAGAGATCTCACGTACTGCTTATAATAATTATAATAATAATATGTATAATAATTATTAATTTTAATATATTGCAAGAATGTAGTCATACATTCGTAGCTTACTTTTGAAATGATGATCGTTTGAAACCTACCCAGGTTTCAAACGGTCATCATTTAAAAAGTCATTAAAGGTACAATACCACTTCAATAATAAACTTTGCATTCTGCCTTCGATTTTTTTAATATTCAAGATAGTACGAATATTGTGAGGGATTCCACATCTGCATGCCAAGCCAGCAGTACTGATGTCTGGTGAACAAGGCCACTAAGTTTAATTAGTAAACAAGAAAATGTGTACAGTTTTTATGCACGTAGTACACGGTCTTTCCACATAAATTTTTCGTCTATATATAAAACAAAACATTCCGTATTACATGTTCTTGCAATACGTGTGCCTTCCGCACTTATATTTAATATATTTAAATAATTGTTTCTCTATTTAAAGTTTGTAAGTGTTATTTTACTGAAGTTTTTGATATTATTTTGAAATGATTCTTTTCGAACCATTTTATACTTGTTTTCAAACGACGGGTGGATTCCTCTTAAATTTGTTTTAGTGCCTGTAAATAATATTGTACTGTCATTAGCAAAAAATGTTTCATGTGATATGTGGAACTTGCTGCTGGTACAAATCATTACTATAAGAGGAACAATAGAGGACTTAATACACTTCCTTGTGAAACACTACATAGGATAGTTCTGCACTTGAATTGAAATAATATTTCTCCTCGAAGTCCTCGAAGTCATAACTAGCTTTTTGCACTATTTATCCATTTTGCTGTTAAATACTTAATATAACAGTATAATATAACAATATAAAGCATAAGTTTATCTTTTATTATTGTCAACAAAAGGCGGATTAACAAAAATTGTTTTTTTTTTACCAGAAGTATCTACAAAAGTAATTATTGTTGCGACAGCTGCCCGCCGACCCGGCGGCCGCCTGCCGGCTGCGCGCGCTGGCGCAGAGCGAGCGCGAGCTGCGCGCGCGCGTGGCCGAGCTGGAGCGGCGCGAGGCCGCGTACCTGGAGATGCTGGCGCAGGCCGACGACATGTGGGCGGAGATGGAGGGCGGCTACAAGCGCCGGATCGACGACGCGCACGCCGCCGAGGCCGCGCTGCGGGGCAAGGTGCGCCGCGCTGCTCTGCTTGGGTTGCCGTAGTCGACTGAGGGTTAGAGGGATCATGGTGGTTCATGAAAAAAATAAATGTGACCAGTTGAAAGGGCGATCGCAAACATTTTTAAGCAACTTGCGCCATTTAATGTTTTGAGCCTGGTGAACCCTGTCAACCCTCCTTTGATCAGTGTGTTGTACCGTAGCTTAAGCCTTTTGATTCCGATAGATCACTCGTGTTCGGTAGTGAAACGATAGATAATAGTGTGACATAGTTTGTTGATAATGGTGATTCTTGAAATTAGTGTATATTTGAAAGTAAAATTTGTATCTATCTCAAACATTTAAACAAATCTAGGTAAAAAAGATGGAATCGGAGCGTGACCAATGGAAAACGTGCATCGAGCCGCTGAAGAAGAAGCTGCGAGAGATCGAGGAGTCGGAGTCGGGGATGCGCATCGCGCTGGAGAAGGCGGAGCGCGACGCGGCGGCGCTGCGCGCGCGCGGCGCGGCGCTGGCCGAGCGCGGCGCGCGCGCCGACGCCGACGCGCGCCGCGCCGAGGCCGCCTTCAAGGCGCTCGACACCAAGTTCAAGGTGAGGCCACACTATCGCCACCACAGAATCGGCAACTGTTCTGTTTTGTTTTTTGAATTGCGTCAGAGTAGCTGATGTTGTTGATGATTATAATTATATTTTTATATAAGAGACATGTAATTTAAAAATGCCAATTCGAATTTGCCCTCGATCGCAGACCGAAATCGAGCAGCTGCGTAAGATGAACAAGCAACTGGACGGCGACCTGAGGAGCCACCGGGAGCTGGCCAGAGAGACCGAAGCGACCGTCATGGGCGAGCTGGAGGCGGTCCGGAGGGAGCTGAGCCGCGCCTGCAAGAACGGCCAGGAGCTGGAGGTCACCAACGGCGAGCTGAGGGAGGAGGTAACTGCGCCGGCACGTAGACCGCCTCGCGGGCTTAGACGGATGACAAGCGCTAGAGAAACTGGGTACTATAACTAGAAAAATTGGTACTCAAGATTAGTCTTCCACGATTGCATGGAAAAATTATCTCACTTGAAAAAATAAACACTGTAGAAAAATGTTACGTTAGATACGGCTGATTTTGGCTGCATTGCATGGTTTGCGATCACATAGAGATATGTTAGAGTCTGAATCGCGCTGTTAGAGCTTGAAAATCGTAAAAAAATGTCTTAATGCCACCCTTATTTTAAATAGATGTGTGCACGTATGCACAAAATCAATGCATGTAAATGAAATGTATGAATAGATGCCGACATCTATACCGACATCTATACCGAGTAGTGGGAGTACTACTTCTATAGTCCCTGCTACCATAGACCGCTAAAGCTGAGATGGTAGAAGTGACGTGGCTCCAGCTAAGTAATTGCACGTGGAGTTCTCAACCGTGTGCCCGTCTATGCAGCAGCGGCGGCATTTTCGTAAACATTTTTTAAAAACTTTCACACACAAAAAAGTATATATTCAGTGAAACATTTTGCACAATGTCTATTGATAAGCCACAACAGTTCATCGATCACCCAAACTCTACTGCAAATTACACTTGCATTAAATTCCCATTTCCACTGACGGTTTACTTGTTTAGATTGCGAAGGAACGGCCACCGTTTGCACTCTCGTTGCGGCAACAAATGTTCACAAGACGGTAGAGACGTAGAGCGGTAGTCGAGGCTGTAGGGTAGTGCTTCGTACGTGTAAGCTCGCTTGTATGTCGCGCTCGCGGCTGGATCATGGCGCTTTGGTATGTTGATATAAAATATCTAAAGAGTGTGTCAGGACACTCGATGGTAGTTCTGTACGCGTGCGTCGCTGCCGGTAGCCTTTTGCTATTATTGACAGTCGACGTTGGAGTTGTCTTGCGCATTTTAGAGATTCACATTATTCGTGTTGTTTTGGAGCTGTCTTATGCAGCTAAAATGTTTTTTTGTTTTCAACGCGGATTTCAATGTGAAATTTGTGATGTTTTTCACAAAATTTGCAAGAGAAAATGTTTAGAAATTTTATATCAACGGCTTTCTGCACCCGCTTCCTCACCACACGTCGCACGCCCAGCGCCGCGGCCGCCGGCGGCGCGGGCTCAGAGCGCGTGTGTCCTCAGGTGGAATCCTTGGAGAAGCAGCTCGCTCTCACGCAAAAGGCCTTGACTCAGTGCAAGAGGAAGTGCGACGACAAGCTGAAGACGATCAGCCACGAGCTGTCCATCAAGACGGAGGAGCTGGAGGAGTTGAGGGCGGAGACCCTGCGGCGGGCGCGGCGCGCGGCGCGCGTGGAGCCGCAGCCGGAGCGCACGGAGTACGTGGACGAGGGCCACGCCGCGTACGGCGCGGCGGCCGGCGACGCGCAGCCGGGCAGGATGCACCACAGCATGAGCTACCTCCCGGCGGGCGGCCGCTGCGCGTGCCCGGCGCTGCGCAGCCAGCTCGTGGGGCAGCTCATCGACGCGCTGTTCGACCGCGCGCCCGAGGCGGCGGACGCCGAGCTGGCGGCGCTGGGCGCGCGCGCGGCGGACGCGGCGGGCGCCGAGACCAGGGCCGCGATCACCAACTACTTGCTGATGGCGATATCGAAGGAGCTGGTGCGCTCCATCGGCGACGCGGACGCGCGGGCCGACTCCGAGGTGAGTGCCGCGCGACCGGTCGCTCGTGACTAACCCACCGCTGCGTTAGAATCTAGACGAGTGTCTAATACCTATCATGCACTAATTATTTCATTACCATCATGGTTACGGACGATACCCAATTTACAAGTATATTTCAGGAACCTTTTAAAAGTTACATCGCATACAACGATATAAAAACATTATAAAAATATATTGTGATAAAAATTAAAATTTTCACATAAAAGATTTGACTCCCTGATCGAGTAGTTGCAGGCGCTACTGCTAATAGGAAGGTTCTGGGTCCAAATCGTGGGACGGTTTATTTCCCGGATTTAATATGTTTGGACTTTTTTGACTATGATTTTCTAGTAGCTGCTCAGAGTGGACACCTCGCCGACGTAAGGCAATAGGCACACCCTCTACTCCGCAGTAGGACATAACCGTGGCTGTTGGAACGTAGCGTGCTACACTTTTTTGCCTACCTCTTAGATGTTAAAGCGAGATATTATGTAAAATGTCCCTCTGGTCTGATATGTACAAATTTCGGCCGGTATTAATAAGTACAACCGACTCAGTCTTGTCAACAAAATTGCCGTTCATTTATTTTTTCATACGCAAACCCATGTTTATAATACTAACAAAGCCACGCATTCTTGCTTAACAATATCTGGGCGTACTTGTATAGGTGTGTCGTTACAGGTTCATTTTAAAGCAGTCTATGATCTGTTAGGACTCGTTTAGCTTTATGATAAAACGGCTCGGACTCGTCTTTACCGTAATGTGGCAGATTAAAATTTGAAATTTAATATATGTTTTATAAGACGACATTTCAGCTTTACCGTTTTGCGGCAAGTCTTAATGTGATTTGAACTTTAATTTTATTGGACGGTTACAATTGTGCACAGTACAAATGATGCGGCTGGTTCAGCTTAGAGCTTGTTGGTGTACATTATCCTTTCAAATGTAGATATATTTTGCGGTTCACAATTTACATTTTCTGTCGATGACGGATGAAATAAAGTTTTTTATAGTAAACAGGATCCAATAGTTTTTTATTAACTTGCCGTGCATAAATCCTATATTATGTTGTGGTTTTGTTTTTTTTAAACCTTAATAAGCTGGGAAGTGTAGTTCAGTATTCGATGTTGTTGCTAGCGTCCAATTAAAAAGCACTCTCTGCGAGCTATATTTCGCTTAATTATTGTTCTACTCTTCTCTTCTACGTTTCTTTTCCTTATTGATCTTACTATTGATTCCTTCCTTCTATTGATTTTAATAGTGGAGAAAAAATGAAGAGTCTAAAAAAGTCCCAAAATTTTTGGTGATTTTATACAGGCTATATTGCAATGAAAAATGATCGTATCTGAAAAAACAATTTTTTAACGATTTAACTTTTTAGATTTTTAGACCATAAAAATAAAATAATATGAAAAAACTTTTTTGGCAACTTGTGATTTTTTTTAAGATCGCCAGGTTATTTAGGTTTAATTCCTTGTTTTTAGATTTTCTGTACGTCCATTTTCTCAGACGTATTGTCTTGTATTGTAACGCAGATGTATTGTGACGAATTGTTTTAAATTGTCGATATTTGAGCAATTAGTTGTCGTACAGTTAATCAAAGGGTAGTTTTGGAAACTGCACAAAATTTCCAGCAAAGATCTAGAGATACACACAATCTAGAGATAAGACTTTTTTAAATTTTTGCGATGAATTTGAAAAAATAGGACAAGATACGCAATTTCTGGTTTTCAGAAATTTATCGGCTCAACGATATAACTAATGTTGAGGATGTTTGTACAGTTTGATATATCTGTAATAACTCCACGAAGTTTCTATTTAATGTAGTGAACAGTTATTTGTTTCACGCAATCAAACAAAAAAAAATAAAAGTGCAAGTATACAGACCTTTCATAATCATGATTAATGTGACTTTTTTAGTTTTTTGACATTCTGGCTGTAAAATGCGATTAAGTTTATGAAATTACACCTCCACAGAGTGGCTAGCACACATTCTCACACCAACTTTGTGATGAAGAAAAAATCCTTTTTCGCGATTTACTAAAAAAGAATGCCGAGCAGAGCTCGGTCATTCATTTTCAAATCATTATACAATGTCATTTTGTGTATCCGTTCTTGTCGTACACCAATAATTCGGCATAACAAAGGGATGACAAAACTTAAGGCCTGTTATATAAAAAAGTAATGGTACCTACGTGCAAAGAATTAAAATAATTTAAAGTAGATGGCAATTTTAAGACGGTGCGTAATGTACGGAGCGCGTGTCGCAGGAGTGGCGGCGCGCGGCGCCGCTGTCGGCGGCGCGCGCGGGCGCGGGCGCGGCGCGCGGCGTGCTGGCGGGCGCCGCGCGGCTCGCGTCCGTGAGCTGCGCGTGCGCCGCGGCGCGGCTGTGCGCCGCCGCGCCCGCGCTGGCCGCGTGCGTGCGCAGCTGCCAAGAGGTCGGTCCCGAGCCGAGCGCGCCGCGTCCTTCCACCCGGATGTAATATTCAATATGCTCCTTCGCATTTTTCAGGAAGTTTTGGACCATGGCGATGTTAAAATTATGGAAGAGCAGTTAGCGAACGCGATCGAGAGCATTGTTGTGAGTGACTCTGTTTACATGATCGGTGTGTGGATGCCACCCTGCCCCGAGGCGGGCGCTGGTTGGCTGCTATGTGACTGCGACGGCTTGTTCCAGAACTGTCCGTCGTGCGCGCTGGGCTCGAGCGCGCTAGTGTGGAGCACGGACGTGTAGCCGCCGAACTGTTTAGTGTGAGTTTCGCCTCGTGTACTTTTATAGACTTCATCTTCAATTATACTATATCTTATATTACTCGTATCTCATACTTATCAATGACTTTGTTTTCGTTCCAGGTGTAACCTCCACCGACCTCACTCTGGTGCCTTCATTAATCTAGCCAGTCATAAGCGACCTGTATATAATTTGTATTATACTAAGCATAAGTATAATCGTAAATAATATCTACGTAACATTAATGCGTAATCGAACACATATCGAACAAATAAATCGTACCTTCATCTCGACACTAAGTTTTACGAATTAAATAATACTTTAATGAGATTTCGTCATTTTATTTTTTATTATTTCGTTTGTCATTTCCGTGCCAACCGTGTTATGAAATAGTCTTTGTAAATAATTATTTTTGATTTTAGATTTTGAATGTAACGTCTTTATACTAAAGAATGAAACAGTCACGTGTTGACGTTTGTATTTTATCAATTTCATAATATTGAAAAGATACTGTTTTAATAACGAAAATGAATTACATTGGTGAATTAAATGATTATTTAAAACAATGTTTTGTTTTTTATTTTTTTTACACTGTTAATTTTTATTTAAATAAACTGTAAAGAATGGTAGAGTAATATGCTTGATATGTAGTAATGTAGTTAGCTAGTTAAAATTCATCCACATTATTTGAAAAGTCGACATAAAGTTATTAATAGGTTGCTTTTAAACTGTAAAAAACAAACATTGTCACATTCTTCTGTCAGACTTTGCAAACAACGAAATTCTTTGACACATATGACAACTGACTGGGAAATTAATTCGAAATCCAAAGTGCAATAAATTAAGTACAACCATGGTCTCACATGAGTAGCTACTAATTAAAACTCAATTACAACTACCAAATGCAACTCGAAAATAAAAACTGCAATATCTCAAGTACAGTTTTGCTCTTGTCATTATGAACAGCGCAATATAGCTATATATATATAATATTCAAGGTAAAAAACCAAAAACCATAAGTGATCTCTGCACACCTACCTTATCTCTAAACTGAACGAAATTGTAAGTGACTTTTATTTCTCCTCAGGCAAAATCGGAAAAATCCTGTTGTCAAAGTGTATCATCCCGAATAAAGTCAATGGTATCTAATCAGGCAGCGCCAATCAAGCCAAAAAAACACAATTGCCTGAAGAAGTAGGAACGATTTAAAGTAATGTCCGTGACGAGACTTGAAAACGATTACAAGAAGTTGATATCTCACGTGGATATCAACTTCGAAAGAGTTTCACGCAAGTCTTCGCGATGCTCGTGCTCGGATTGTGATTCAGTTAGCTGTTTTGCTAAAAGAAATAAAGTAGTTAAAGGTCAATGTCAGTGTATAAATTGTAAAGACCTAAAAAATTGCTGCTCTGAATTATTAGAGAAAGAAATTGAAACAAAAACGCTCGTCGAAGGAAAGAACAGCGTTCCAAACAAGGTTATTCGAGAAATAGTAAAACGGGAGACGGTTGAAAGTTTAAAAAAGGTCACGGAAACCATGTATGGATATGACAAAAAAGAAGATTTCGAAGCTACTTTAGAAAGGCCACCGAAAATTAGCAAGGAAAGTGACAAAATTATAACTAAAAATAGTGAAATAAAAAAGAAGTCTATCAGCCATAGGAAAGACGATGTTGAAAAACTTGTGCATAAAGTATTTTCTAAAGAAAAGGGTGTCGTTCAAGTTCCTAGCGTTTATATAGATTTTCCTCCTGACAACAATGATACCGTTACGAAATTAAGCGCACAAGTAATGGACGTTCCTTTCAAAGACTTAGAAGTATCCGTATCAGTGAATGAGACCTCAGTATGTAAACCACCATCGACACTTAACGTTTTCAAAAGAATAAAGGAAATATACGACGCTTGTAGCTGCAAAGTTTGCGAATGTATTTCCACAAAGCCACTTTCGGTCAACGAAGTTTGCAATTGTAAGCCCTGTGATTGCAATGACTGTGTTAATTTAAGAAGCGAAATTGAAAATAATATGAAACAAGTACCACCTTCAGGGTGTCCTTGCGTTGCATGCGATCGTAAAGATTGTCGAGGTATAGTTAAGAACGCAACGGAATCACAACTTTGCGACTGTGATCTTTCTGAGCCATGTAATTGTGAGCCCTGTCAATGTATGAACTGTAAATCATTAAACGATGGTGGCATAAAAACCGTGAAAATAGCCCAATTTGATGAAATTTTTCATACAGAAGTATGTCACTGTTCCCCTTGTGACTGTATTGAATGTAAACAGATTTACAATAAGCTCAACCCGATCATCATGTGTTCGAATCCTACAGACAAGAAAGTATTCAGTGATTGTCGTTGTGAGAAATGTATTAATGAACAATGCCAATTTGATGAAGAAGAAAATTGCACATGCGAAATGCATAATAGAATTGTGACGAAAACATTTCAAAAGAGTTGTAATGATTACGACGTGCGTTCGTTTATTGTTGAAAGCACGGGTTCTATTCCTCAAGAAAGTCATAACATTTATGACAATAATAATCCCATTGCATTATTCGCAACATTAAAAAACAATAGTCCAAGGCATATAAAGGATGAATCGCTGTGTAAGTGCATTGAATGCGAATGTTTAGTATGCAATGCTAAAGACGAAAACTTTATCAGTGAACCAACGACATTAAATCCCCAAGTTAGACATTCAGGAAAGCCCAGTGCGTTACCAGTGCCGATTACGAACGCGTGTAAATGTTCACCATGTGAATGTGAGATTTGTACTAGGAGAAACAGAGAAGATAGTGCCACGATTCAGGGTAAATGTAAATGTGATATTTGTGATTGCTTAAATTGCGATAATGCTTCGTTTAATCGTTCTGGTGCGACTACAAAAAAAATGACGAATCCGATGAAAAACATAAGTGTAAATAATAACTGCGCATGTCATCCTTATGAAAGCGATAACTGTGATACATTGTTGGGCCACAGCGGTGTGAAATCATATTCTAAGAGCAACAGTAATGGAGGCAGGGCGGCTACACGTCGTCTAAGGAAAGTAATGCTCATATCGCCTTGTACATCAGAATCACCTGTAAATACCCAAAAAATCCACAATGAAACTGTTTCTATAACTTCATCAATGAGTATAAAAGGATCTATGAAAGATGTACACCACCAAAATCTTTCCACATGGTGTTCTGATGCCCGAAGCTCTTATGTGCCCCAAGTTCAATCAATGAATAATGCAACAGTTAATTCGAAATCAAGCATTAATAGAAAGTATAATGACAGAAATTATATCGGTTTGAAAGGGGATACTGTGCTCAATTTAAATGATCCTGCTGTAAAAACTAAAAGTTGGTCGTTTATAAGAGAAGACCCGGTTTTTAGTCAGCATAACGACTTCAATGTAATAAAAATGAAAACTGACAGAACAGGTGAAAACGATCAAACTATACAAAATGAACTAATAAATTTAAATTATATCCATAAATCTCCTACTCAAATGCATTCTTGTAATTCCGATGATTCCGTATCGATGTTTTGGATACGTCCTGATGAAACCACTTATCGTGGTGATTTTTCTCAGGATGTAAAGAGTAATTGTACGGTACTTGCATCTACCCCGGTTAACGACTTGAAACTTCGCTTAACTAATACGTCGCATTTAAAAAATGACATGAAACTTATTTCATGTATCGGAAATAAACAAGTTGATTCTTGTGAAAAGTTTGGAAATACAGAAGAAACAAAACAATCCGTTTTAGATACAGGTAATTCTTTTCACCAACATTTTGGACGTTCAATCTACCATAGAAATACTGGCTACAATGTCAATAATACTGGTCATAATGTACTACATTTTGAAACAAATACCCACAATGATTCAGTCTGTAATTCCATTAAAAATAATAATATAAATTTAATGAGTCATTCAGAACTAACATTAAGTTACGAAAACGCAACTAAAGTTTTGAAAGAAGCAAAAGCTTTTTCATCAAAATTAATAAAAATGTTGGATAGCTTCGAAACGGCCAATAGAAAGTTTGAAAGCGCCTCTCTGAAATTTCAAAACCTACATAATACTGTATTGGATGTCAATAAAGATCATAATTTATCTTCGAGAGTCACTTTAAATATACCAGAGAAGTATTATGAGTCTGTTGACACAAAGAAAAATATGGTGAAAGATGAAAACGAAGCTGAAAAAGAATACGAGCATTCTTTACATGACATTAAAATTAGCAATAATTTAAAACAGAACCAAGACACAAAATCAATAAGAATATTGAGTGTGAAAAACGTTAATAAAGCTTTTTCAAAATCTAATATCTCAAATGAAACAAGAAATGAATTAGGTGAGAATCCAGTGCGTATTTCTAAATTATCTGTTGAAAAAGAATCACGTTCTTTTCACAATTTGGAAAATACGACATCCAGGAAATCGACTAAAATATTACTTCAAAGTAGTACAGCATCGCCCTTTCATATTCCCAATCCTATAGATTGTGAAGAAAAAAGTTTCATACAATCTCGATTTGCTGGAGAAGCAAACGATAAAAATCCTTTTAATGAAGAAGCACTACATATTAACAACGCCATTATATTGAAGGAACAAGAACAAGAGGTATTTTCAGTGAACAAAAAATTGGCTTCTGAATTGGATAACAAAGCAGTAGTTGATGATGCTGTAACTATTGAAATGCAAAAAGATTATAACGAATATCCTAAGGTTTTTATCATTCATGGCAATTATCAAAATAGTTATCCAAATAACATATTATAAAATTGAATTATCTTTTTCTAGCGTGGCGATAGAAAATCTTGGGATATATTGCGGAAGAACTTAGAGTTAGGGGATTTACTATTAAAAATAAAAACAAGAATAACTAAAACTCCGGCATTTGAATTAGATATAAAAGAAAAAATTGAAGCTATCACGTTACAAGTACAAAATCAAGAAAAGTTATCGAAACCAGTTCCTCCAGTAAATGAAGCTTTGGTAAGTTTAATTTGTTTTTTATACGTGATCCGTTTTCTGATATAATAAAATATGATGTCAGCGTTTTCATGTCGAAACGCTTCAACAAGTTTATATACGACGGCTGAACCCAACGGGGATTTCGCAGAACTGTAAAAATATCCCTCCAAAGGTCTTCTATATACTTTATAACCAAAAACAATCTGATTGTGTTAATTTCCATTAGTACCCGCCATTGAGCCTGATTTTTTATACAACAGAATTCCATCATAGTATATGATAGGTATAAACATAAGGGAAACATTTCCAATTTGTATGTTCTTTAGAGATGAGGAGTTAGAGATTAGAGATAATAGGAGTTTGTTACAATCAGGAATCTGCGCAAAAGGTGACAATACATGTATAATGAACATGCATTATAATGGACCTGCGGATTATTTCTATCGAATTTTGAGTACTGAATTGGTTTCAGGCGCAATTACTAATGAAAGTAAGCAATCTTTTAAGTACGCCGTCATTGCACACCCATTCACAAGTCAAAAATCAAACAGACGTGAGTTTCAAATAAGATTGTAATAGTCTTTTGAAAACAAAATGTCTAAGAAAGAGATTATACTTTATCATGTTATATATTTACAGATCAAAGTAAAGAGTTTGTGTAGTACTGCATCTTCACAGACTTATGAATACGTCATTGCTAAAGCTGACAAGGAAATTTATTTTAATAGTCAAGATAACAGTGAGGTATTTGAATTCAGGATATTTAAACCATTTCCTACGTATTATTTTGAATATAAACTTATAAAATAAATGCAATTTTTATTTACAGACATACAAAAGTAGCTGTGAAGATTTTAAGGCCAGCATCGTTGGTCTTCGACGGGTATCGGATCACTCGGTGCTCGTTAAGTGGAACGTTCCTAAACGTGTGAATGATATTCAGGGGTACGAGGTATGTCCCGTTTACTAGAACTGCTTCTATTATTTTTATTATTATATAACCCCAATTCCTAATGAGGTTGATAAAGAGCATAGACTGCATCCTTATAGACTTAATATGCCTTTTTATATACATCTCTTTCTTTGCATATACTTGCTGGTTTCGAAGACTGACTTCCTCATCATTCAAAATTTTTCGTATTTCGTAAAGATAGGTGTACCTCGGTCTCTGTATAAGATACTGTTAATAAATTCGTTTAATACATGAATAAGTGAATTCGAAAGATGTTTGAAGGTTTGTGCGTAATGCAACGTCGCCCTCAGCTGCTGGTGGACGGGCGCGCCGTGCAGACCATCCTGCGGCCCGCGCGGCGCGCCGCGCTGCTGAGCGGCCTGCCGCGCGGCGCGCGCGTGCTCACGCTGCGCACGCTGGCGGCCGCGTGCGGCCACGCGCCGGCCGCCAGCGTCGTGGACCGCCCGCGGCTCACGTGACTGCGGTGGAGACATCATTTAATGTTTTGTCCTGAAAAAATATTCAAGTGGGCCGTCCGTATCTCTCCGTAGAGTTTGTGTTGGCAGCCTCTCGAAAACTTTTCCCCCTTTGCGCTTCTCAAAACTCAAACATAGACATACGCTGCTCATTTTAATCTCGTGTGTTATTCACCAATTTTTAAATTGATTCTTTCATGGAATGTATATGTAAATCGTAGCAGCGGACAGTACTAACATTTTAATTTTAATAGGTAATAATAGTAAATAACATTTATAATTCAATAATTGAAATATTTCGAAATGGATTATAATGACTTGTTCTGCCCTAAACAAGTTACTATATTTCTTTTAGAAAATGTACCCTTGTAACTCTCTTTGTTTATGTACTAAGATGATCAAAAAATAACATTCAAAAGACATGGCTTACAAGTTTTAACCAAAATTATAACGGTCATATCGTGTTTAAACGTTATAAAAGTATTCACACACGGCCATGCACGCATCTGTAACAATTGAGACCATCATTAATGTACCATAGGAAATCGTAATAAAACAAATTCCACCATGTAAAAGTCTTTTATTACATATAAACAATTCATATTTTTTTACAAATCTTAATACATTTTATTTTATACAATGTTGGATACGAAGAGCTGAAGATCGAGTAGAGTGGCGTGTTATTGGAATAGGCTCATGATGATGGGGATACAGTCTGGGGGATGGGGATACATCTTTAGATATAAATATATTTATATAATGTACCTACGTTTTAAGCAGTTACGGGAAGACAAAAGGTGACTGAAATGTAAAAGGTATAATTGCGCCTAGTACAGCTAATACGATATGTAAATCATATACACTAATATCCACTAGTAATATTTAATATTAGATTCGAATAAACATTTCAAGTAACCTATCACTAATAATAATTCAAAGTAATGTTACTTTGGCACACACGTAGTGTCTACTGTGGTAGTTTTAGGTGTACAGATATGTGAAGAAAGAAGAAAAAGAAATATAACATGAACGATAAGAATGCCAAAGTGCAACATGTATATAGGTTAGCGTGGCAGATTAAAGTAAATGGCGACGATGACAAGTTTATTTTGCATTTTTAAATTTTATTTTAAATTTATTCATTTTCACCTGTCATAAAATTAATAGTACACAATGTATTCTATTCACAATATTTTTAACTACAATTTTTATATTTATTAATATCGTTAAAGTTTATGTTAAAAGGTACTTGACGAAATCCCGTGGCGCATCAGGGCGCGCGCGGCGACCTCGTGGGCGCGGGCGCGGGCGCGGGGCGGCGGCGCGCGGGCCAGGGCTCGGCGCCGTGCACGTGGCGCGCGTGGTAGCGCGCCTCGCACGGGAACAGGAACGTGCGCTCGCAGCCCGAGCACTTGTGCGGCCGCTGCGCCGAGTGGTACTGCCGGGGATATCACGGGTGACTACAACAGTCCTAACTATGCTTTCAAATGGACCGCCTCGGTGGATAGAGTAAATTTTGATCATATTTAAAAAAACACTTTAATGAATTGTAATAAAGTTTACTTTTACATGTGAATTGATATGAAGCCATGCTCGAGCATCTCATTTCCATAATACAATAAGTATATTGTTTTATACAAAAATAGACATCATAAAAATGTCCTAAAATTCTATATTAAATACAACGCAAACGTAACACTGCTTCACAAATCCGTCTATTATTTGCCTTGACGTGCTTGTTGAGCCGGCCGCGGTCGCCGAAGCCGCGGCCGCACGTGGGGCAGCGGTGCGGGTACTGCTGCGTGTGCGCGGGCCCGTGCGCGCTCAGCGCGTGCCTGCTCGTGAACCGCTTGCCGCACTCCGCGCAGCCGAACGGCTTCTCGCCCGTGTGCCTCCGCTGGTGTATTGCGAGGAAACACGGTTGCTGTAAATTCATATTCAACAATTGGAGCGCGTTTACACTGCCCGCCCTCGTTTATTATACAAAGATGTATGAAAAATATATTTAGACTAGCGACGCGTTAGGGTCTCCGCTGTCGTGACCGCCGCCCGCCGGCGCCGGGTGGCGCGGCTCACCGTGAACATCATGCCGCACACCTCACACACGCACTTCTTCCGTTGTAATTTCATAATTTTCTTGGCGCCCTCCGACTCTGGGTGCTCGCCGGTCACGTGCTCCCTGTACTCCTTCTTGGTGGCCAGTTCTTTGTTACACTGGGAACATTGCGATAGGCGTAGTTCGATAAACTAATAAAAAATGTGGTTCACGTATTTGCAACATAATAATTCAGGCCGCCAGACCAGACCAGACCAGAGTGGCCTAACTGCATTTAGGCGAATTTTGGCGTACTTAAATGACGTCAATGGTTACGTATCCTTGGAGGACATTTAAATTAAATTTTAAATATGAAGCCATAAAAGGTACCATAGTATGACCTAATCATGTGTTCTGAGAAAGATTTCACCTATGATCACTGAAATTTACTATTAAAATAACCTTTTCGCCATGTGTGATATAACGTTTACATTTCAAAATGTGAAGCCAGTTCCTTTACTACAATAACTAAGGTTGAAGAAAAAGATGACGTGACAGTTGAGCCACCCAATCCTTCGCAAACGCTCTGTAACAGAGCAAACACCCCCGCGCTACGCACGTAGGGGCAGGCGGAGGCGTCGGGCCGCGCCGCGCCGCGCCGCGGCGGGCCGCGCGGCGCGTGCGTGCGCGCGT
>DWEI01000948.1:0-18474 GCA_018245875.1 Mysoria ambigua | reverse complement strand
TTTTTAGGTTTTAAGTGTAATACTATAAGAATGTACTGTGTTTTCTGTGTTGGTGGACCTGGTTAATAAAATAAAAATAAAAAAAAAATAAAATAAAATTAATCTAATGTAAGTCAGCACATTGAATATTTAAATTTTAGTTTTACGATACATTTATTTTCGATTTGAATACCTTTTATAACAGAACAAAGGAAAATAGATTAAATTATGGCAGCAACAATTGTTGTTCCACTTTTACTTCATAAATCGCACTGGCCGATAAAACACTAGCAAACGAGGCTTCCGCGGAGTTCCGTGCTTCTTGACTATTTCCGCGAGTTTATGTAATATCAAACCATATTAGATTTTTAATCTGTTATATTCTTACATAACAGATAAAAAATCCAACTTATAATAGCACATATGTACACAGTATTTTATTATGAACTAAAAAGTTTCAATTGTTATTATAAGTTGTGCTATATGTTGACCGAAACTATAAACTACATAAAAACAAAGGTGGAAATGTATACTTAGCAGTAATAACTTTGCATAGAATTACATTAGTACGATTCAACCACATCGTTTGAGTTCGCCATGGATCAATAATACAATTCTGAACTGATGTGATACGGTGACAGCACTAAGATTACGCTCTGGACACATCGCTTGCAATATATTTTTATTTTTAATGAACAGAACACCGTCTCCCAAACGCTCAATTTGTAACAGTATTGACGACATTTATCATGTATCGTTAGAATGTGTTAGTAACAGTACTATTAGGAATGAGCTTCATGTTAACCACAATCGTAGCCAAATGGGCGAATGTAACAGTATTTTGGCCGAGCCTCTTTCGGGTTCAGCAAGAATACTATATGAATTAGTTCATAAGAGACAGTAGCGATAATGTAGTTTGTAATTTAGGCGTAAATGTTAAATATAATATAGTGTAATTTTTACCAGGGCGGCATAATCGTTACAACGATTAGATCTTTTCTCCTTGAATAAAAAAAAATACATTAGTATTTTTTATAACTTTAACCATCTCGAATTATGGATTTAAAAAATACTTCGGTTATATCAATATAAGTACATTTATTGAATTATTCATATAATATATAATAATTCTCAAAAATGTAAACTCACTAGTAAAGGAACCTATAAAGTAAAGCCGTCACGGCAAACTTTCAATAAGTTCAAAACATGCTAAAATAATATGCAAATATTGATGTAGCCGGAGTGAAACTTGTCAAACGTGTTAACATGTTTATAGATATCGTTTGTAACATTTTCACTTTTGATTTATTTTTTACAGTTTATAATAATGGATATTTGAGTGATAAATATTGTTTTTTTTTAAATACAACGAATATATCACGTGCGAAAATTAAAATGATTACCGGTCCTGTGCTTTAACAGTTTTTAAAGACTTTTCAAAGAACATAGCGTAGGAATATAGCCAATCTTAATCATCTAATTTAAGCAGAAGAAACGCGTCAATGTTCGTAAAAAAAAAACTACTTTTTTCTCCCAAGCTTAGCATGAGCCATTTTAAGTGCCGCATTCATTTTATTCGCATATAAAGGAAACATTGAACTCTTGTCAGTGCTTTTTTTGTTTTTGGTTTATGGCAGGAAAAAACTTGGTTTTGATGCAAGATGTGTGAGATACCGAGCTGGCACGTGCGAATCACGACCGTGACGCTTGTGGACAATGGCCGATGAAACTAAATATAATTAATATATAAAACGTAAAAACGTAAATGCAACTTCACGCCTGTAATCCCCTAAGCGATAGGCATAGGAATGCATAGCTTTCTGCTTTCAATAGCTTTCTGTTTTATCTCTGCAATTTTGTCTGACAGTGCAGTAAGATTATTTTTTTAATTTAAATTGCAAATTAAAATGCGACGTGGATGAGTAATATAACTCACAATATAACAAATTAGTGTTCGACACGTGACAAGTTATAATAGATGTGAAATATTATATTATCGTGTTTTAATGTAAATAACTTGTTATCTTTTACAAAAGTTAATGTTAGAAACTTTTGACTAATTTACAAAACGTCGTCTGTGGCTTTCTATAGATACAAATATAATTAATATTATAAAGTCAGTCACACGTATAAGCACGTTTGACTGACTTTAAATAAACGTTTACTTATATCCCATGTTTATACCGTTCGTGTTCGTCGTTTCGAGAGCTGATCGTGAGCAAGCAGCCATCGCGGTATTCGTTCGTACTCAACAGCCATAGTTCTCGTACCTCTAGTTTGTAATAACATCATTTTATTGCCAAATTGTCAAATTCAAATTTAGAATCTCTCTAGTATCTGCATTTCCACAACGTACATTTTGCCTTTCAGTTATGTTTCGCTTGACAAACGTTCAGATAACGCTACATTCAGCCAAGTGGAACTGTGATTGAAATGAATGAATAACGTAATGTAAGCTGAAACAAATGTACGTGAACATATACGATGCCGACAACTCGGGCGAGCGCACAAGCCAACATTACTGGCTGAATGCCGCGACCGTTCGTCTCGAATTGCACAGCTAATGTCTCACGACGATGTGTTTCACCGTGCGACGTCGCGAAGTATTGTATACGTACGTGTTAATACAAAAACGTATATAACTCGTCGTGAAAGTATCGCCTTGAACGATAATTGACGCTTCACGTGGCTAATCTTGTTGATTACGGAGCTGGTTGGCGATGCGACTGTTGTGGGCTGTAGCAGGTGCAGTGTCCTTCGGCGCCGGAGTGAGGACGCTCGGTCGTATTAGTAAAGTGATGATATTTTATTTGCAGCATATAATAAAATAGGGTTACAAATGATAATTTTTGCGATGAAAAAATTAAAAAGTAAAAATGTTTTTTTTTGTAATTTGACTTCACTTACGGCTAAAGGCATGCTCTTCAACAAAACTTTCTTCACCAAAACGTTCACCATTGTGATGACCTCGTTTGTCCAAATGATGGACATAGCTCTCTAATCACAATGAGAACGATCTAGGTCATGGTGTAACATGCTCACCAAGTGCGAGTTGGCAAATTTACATCTAATGTCACGCCGCTAATCCCCGAAAAATAGGCAGAGGAGTGAACCACTCAGGTTGACGTCCCATTATGAAATAGGGGTGAACTAATTATAATTGTGAACCTGTAACCCACGGAGAGATAGACATATAAAATAGGTGATGAGCCTATTGTCATGCATCAAACACAAATTCACACTCCGCGGCATTACTAAAAAATGTACTTTTGAAAAATCCAACAGTACCTGATCCGGGATATGAACCCCGGACCCTCTATTTTGTACCCTCTGTTTTGTTCTATTTTGTAATGTTGTAATTCAGTGTTATAAGTAAATAAAATAAATAAATTCGTCCCGCATTTTATTCTTAAAAAGGCAGTTAATTGTAAATAGATGTCAATCGGCACACGGTAATCCTTTTGACAACTTCCCGACCTGTCACTTTGACAGTTAAACCGTCAAACACGTGTCAAACGTCAAAAACCGTCAAATTCCTGTCACTGTGTCTGGTTGATCTCTATCAGATTGAAAAATGGAATTAACCACAAAAATAAACATTTACTGAATTAATTTTTGATTTGTATAATAATTATTATAATAATTGATTATAGGCACATTGGCTGTTAGATCTTATTAACACACCCCTACCCTATGAAAATGACATCATCGTATGCGCAAAGCTCAAGTAGACATCTTCCAAAACGTAACACAACTACTTCAGGAACACAATGTCCATAAAAATTAAGATCATCGATGCCTATCCGACGTAGCCCTAAGGACCGGCTAACATTTATTCTCCTATTAACGCATAACTCGACATGTTCGCACGAGTCGACGGAACGCCATACAATTCGCGGTTGGAGGCTGTGGCCCTTGTTCGTCCATACAAACCTGCTCCTCACAGATCGCTCCCACGTGCATCTATCCGGATGTACACAAACAATGGAGATATTATAAGACGCTGAGCCCACAGCTCACTTTTTCAAGTGCATGGTTTAATTAAGTGGCAGCTTAACGCAGGCTTTTTTGGGATATTGCGAAGAATTTTGGAAATGTCTCAGCTCCTCCACAGAATTCCGGTCGTCCCGAAAGTTAGTTTTAATCCGAAAAACCAAACGTGAGTTAAGCTAGTACAAATGTATGTTATGTAATACTCACGAAACTTTTCTAACGTGTAACTGAATTGATAGATAGAAAAAAGAAGTGCGGGTAGTTGCAAAAAAAAACTTTATTAAAACCGATTTATCTCCACGCTTTTGACAATATTTGATTATAATAAGAATACCACCACACCCAATTTAGTTTTGTTCTGTATAATTGAAATAATACTGAAACATTGCACTTTGGCTAATTTGTCATCGGTCTTTACTATGTACGGAGAATACTATGTTAAATACAACCGGTCGCTCAATTCTGTCTACCTCTTCGGGGATTACTCGTGTGATATAACTTTACATCGAATACAATTTTTTTCTTGATTCGAGACAGCAACGTAATTTCACGCCTGTAATCCCCGAAAGGAATGCAGAACACTCCCACGTTTCGCTGGTCACGTTTACGTCCCACTATGGAACAGGCGGTGAGCCTATTGCCATAGTACACACGCCTCTATACAATCCCTAGAGCGATGTGCGCCGATGTCAAAAATACATACAAGTTGTATGTAAAATCTGTTATGAATTGACGCCGTCGTACATAATGACGACGCGCAAAGACGCGCAGTAATAAAGACAGATACGTCAGTTAACATCGCATTATTTTTTAAGTATTTTTTTTTTATAAATGCACGCTTTCTGATGTGAGCCAACATTAATGTGTCTCTGAAACGAGATATGGTTATATTTATTTTAAACATAAAAAAACTGGGTGCGCACTTAGGAATAGATATAATAGTGTTTTTATTTTTTTTTACGTATAGAAATTACAGTGTCTAATAAAATTATACGGTGTGTGATCTATTTTATTTTATCTATATTTATTTTATTTTATTTTAACTTAACATAATCTCGGCCATGGTTTATTAATCAGTGGCTGTATGTCTAATTGACACTGTAATATCAAGTTAATTTATAAAAATATATATGATACTTCCAACGTATATAATACTGCCTCACGAGTTAGGTAGTTGCAAGCGCGAATGCTGATCGAGAGGTCCTGTCTTCGATTCCTGGGTTGGGTACTTATGGATTTTTTCTAAGAATTTCTAGTTGAAAGTTGTAGTAGTGTGGCTCTGTCCCTGGTGTATGACAATGACTCACCACCTAGTCCAATGTGGAACATAATAACCCCGTGGATTGTAGGCGTGTTGTCTAATATTATGTGCAACCTATCTAACATTGTGTGCAAGAAAAATATGATTGAGAAGTGAACGATTATCATCTTACCCGTTTCAAACTCATTTCCACATCAGGGTACATTATGTTTAATGAGATATGTATATGACAACAAAAAAAAGTGTTTTTTGTCCGTGCCACCGTAAGCCATTATTGAGATATTTAAAATCTTTTATCCAGTATTAAACAAGAAATTATCAACAGTATTAATCGTATTGATACTCACATATCTGCAGTCCTGCAGCCGTATTTTATTTGTGTTTATTAAAAAACACGAATGCTGATTAACAAGTAGGTAGTTTCGAAACGAGTCAAAAGAGAGTGTTCATTTCCAAATATTTGAAGCGGTACTTGACATCGTTGCTTTCAGTCCTTCCCAAAATGCTTCCATAATTATTTAAATATAAATATTTCAACATACCAAATATTCAATGTCAAGACTATTAATTATAAAACGTCGATATGTTATACAAAATATGCTTGCTATATATAATTACACGAATTATTGACTTATGAAAATAATTGGCACTATTTTAATTTCCTTTGCTTCATTGTGAGAAACGCAATTAGAAACCAATTGGCGCCATTTTTATACGACTGAGTCATTATAAGAAACAAAATTGCTGAATAATATTAGCAAATACCAACGACAAAACCAAGATCGTTATGTAGACAACGTCGATACATGTCGATTTGTAACAGGTAGACGATTCCTTCGCTACTCATTATAAATTCTTCACACCGGTGCAAAAAACGGTTGGCGACTGATGAGACTTGTGAATGTCTCATGTTTACACAGTGTTAATACATAACATATTCAAACACCACAGTTTACCCAATACTTATATATTGAATCAGTTACACGAATTTGTTACTGGAAGTAATTCTTATTCAAAACACATCGTTGACTTCCTGTTTAATATGTCTACGAACTATTTTTATGATCTAAGTTTTATAAACACCTTTACGAAGGTAGTCTGTTGCATAAATAATTAAAATAATATTAAAAATTTCATTTTATATTTCATTTTTCGAGATCTATTTATGATAGAATTAAAATAATATTTTTCTATTATCCAAAAAAAAATGCATTTGAGTGAAAAAGCATTTTTGTGTTATAATGTAAAACGTATAACTGGAGAAAGAACAAATTGCACAAAACACTGAATAAAAGTTGAGTAACAAGATTTTCCGTGACGACCGTGACCGACCACAAATCTAAAGAAGACGCTCGCACTTTCATTATTTATTGGCTTGGATCGTTTGGCCCAGATTACATTTTGATAGTATATTATTCTGTTTTCATTCATTTTTTTTAAAGTTTTACTACAGTAATAATAACGTTATTTTTCATACTTTTACCTAGGACTTTCCTGTCTAAATTACCATAGACTACATCAGACCCAACTCGAAGACAAGCTAACAGCCAGACCAAAAACAGCTCGAATCAGTTATTTAAATATATGTCTAATAACTTCAAACCTCAAATTGTAATTCTGAAGTGCTAAATATGTAGATCGTCATATGTACAATACTTGTTTCCGTACATATTTAAATCTTTTCTTTTGTCATTAAAAGGGGCTAACGATAATGCTTTCCAAGCCCACTCACAATACGTCATTAAATCGAAACGACAGAAGCTCGCGAACTTACAGTAAGCTCCGGCTGTTGAGGCTGGTACCCGGCACATTGGACTACAATTCCGCAAGAAACGGCTCGAAAACTTTATTGTCAATGAAAATTCCCAACACTACACAACACGATTCGCGATTTCACTATGCACAAATTGGTTAAGCACTAGCTTAGGAAATTGACTGAACTGATTTCGTAGTGAGAAACTTTCCGCGGAGATACGTGTGGACCGTCAGTAATTGTTAAGGTTTCCACGTACGGTTTTAACGGAGTTCACGCAGAGACTGGCATCGCGGCCGCGGCGCGCGGCGTCTGCGCAGGCTTCGCGGGAAAGTTCATCGAACGTGCGGGCCCGGCTTGTGGCGGACGTATTCTTATTTGTGGATTATTATTACACATTCATAATGATTTCATATTTCACTCTTTCGTTTTCTGTGATGATTGCCACCGAATTTAAAGACAAGAAAAGTTGGAACGGCGACCAAACTATTACCTACTTGACTAGATAATGGTAATGGTTGTATGATATTACTTAGATACTGACAGATTTATAGGAAAATGCATTCTATTTGCAAATATGATAAAAGTTATGTATGTATTATTGATCCAACTTGCTTATATGATTTCACTAATTGCTTATGTAAAGAAGATTTTTTTATCAATGAAAATTCGAATGGTTTACGGAAAATGAATTTTTTTACAACTTACCAGTAAGTAAGAAAATTGCTTAAGTAGGAATGGGATTACAAAAGTACCAAATGTGCTCTTCATAATTTTATTATTTTTGGCTTGTGAAGTGGATATCCAGAAAGAGGATGTTATCGAGCAGGTTGCAGCTAACGGAAATACGAATGTACTTGTTCAATATTAAAATATATAAAAATAATAATAATTTGATTCTTAATATCGACATACATATGTAATAAACAAAATATTAATTGGGCAAGTGCCAACAAATGATTCAACTCATTTAGAATGGCGTTTTGTACTTATGGGCAATTCAATTAAGTGAAATATTCAAACCCGTTTATACCTGACCACAGCAACGTAATAAATAGTTTGGGCCTCCCGGACAGATAAACTCATGGATCTTCGTCCTAATTATTAAGTAACAGTATGCCGAAAGTTGATCATCATCATCTATACGAAAATGTTATGATCCATCTATATTGTTATATTTTTTGATTGTTAAACAAAATTCAGATTTTTGTAGAATATTATGGAACTAGTCAACTGTTTACAGTGCTTACAGAGGTAAACGTAATATGAAGTGGAATGCAATTGAGTTCCTATTACATTTTTTTCTAAGATATCTGCTAAGGTAAGGTACCTGCGAAAGTACTGTTAGAGATATTATATACCTAGATGAGGCGAACCAAGATAAAGGAGACTTATGGGTAGCCAAACGAAGAGAATGAATTTGGTACTGCTTTCTCTCTTTAAATTATTATATGTACACGTGTACGTCTCAAATATATTTTCTTTCTCTTTCTAGTACGATACATTTTCAACATATGAATTTTTATGAAATTTAAAAAATACAGACTGAAACAAATGTGTAGAGTAAATATATTTAGATAGATGTTTTAAGCTATATGTATGTTAAAAAAATCATGTTATGTATTATCATGAAACTGTATGTTAATTTCTAAAATGTTGCAACTTCTGACAGAGATATTTATCGAGTATCCGAGGGAAAATAACTGAATCAAAGAATAAAAAAACCCTATATGACATCTGTCAACTTCATTAGTGAGCAGAGTGATTCGTGACTTTTGGATTTGGAAACCTGTGTGTACTAAGTCGCTTGTTTTTGTTACAATTGTGATTAAAATAAATCATCAACAATGCCTAAGGTTTCAGGTATGTTTTTACTATGCGTGTAACTTAGAAATTGCTAAGTCATCATTTCATTTTGAGGTTAGAAACGAGCGAGAAAGTGGAAATATAGTATGTATTTCAATTACAACAGTTGTATTCGCTTATTTATCTTGTTTAAACTAGTCATCGCATACGATTGTTTTATTGGATGTTTTTAAGTTTCTTACGTTCATAGTTGTATCACAAGTTGTCATGTAAATTACATGTCAAGGATGCGACGGTCTCGCAAGCCGGCTTTCTTGATATTATTCCTTTCTTTGCGATGCTACTATTTTTAGGACCTTTTTATATGTTCGTAACATCTCGCCTGGATCTCCTCCAAGAGGTAGGCAGAAGATTTTATGAGTTCGTTATAAAAAATACATACATCATATTTACGAAAGGTACAGATACTTACCACTTGTTATCTCAAATCTGTAATAATAATATATTTATAAACACCAGTACCAGTTATGTAGACTCATATTGTTTTTGAATCATGCATAATAATAGAATTAGATTGATATACTTTATATACAATGGCTAAGGGAATGGCTCTAATAAACCACATTTGACTGAACAACACTAAGTAATCAGTAATGACATTGTCCAAATAATTCTAAATTAGGGACTGAACCTGTTCACAATAATAATTATAACAGAGTATAATTACACACACATAGGCATATCACAAAGAGTATTTTGCCATTTATGTGTGTGCTCATAATGTAATAGATATTTTTACACATGTGCATAAATGCACATGTAGGTGACAATTAACTTGAAGTAGCTCATGTCTTATATTAAAACTAAAATATGGCAGGTTCAGAGGTTTATGTAAAATTATTGACTGCTTGAAATATACAACCTTTGACTGCATTTTGTGATCAGTTTGAGATTGAAAATCGGATATGATATGATAGATGTGATATTTTTTTTATAGTGAAAGTGAAATGGGGCAAGGAGTCATACCCCGATGTGGAGGTGAACACAGATGATGACCCGGTGCTGTTCAAGGCTCAGATCTTTGCTCTGACGGGTGTCCAGCCAGAGAGGCAGAAGGTGGTCTGCAAGGGGGTCACCTTGAGAGACGACAGCTGGGCTAACTTTAAACTGAGCAATGTGAGTATTATTAAAAGAACAAATGTATTATATCAACAAATGTTACAGGTTTTGGTGGCTTTATTATTAAATCCTTGTTTAAAAATTGTCTGTTGTTCCCTAAGACTTATCTTGTATAATGAATATTAATTCTATATATGTTTACGAGTACAATATAGTCGGAAGTGGCAGATGAGTTGCACAGAAACTTTGCTTCTCACTTGCTACTGAGACATTACAGCTGTTCTTACATTGACAAGGTGAATTATTAAGTGATTTTACTACTTCCATTTTCTACATATCAAATTAATTCTTATTATAAGATCTAGGCCTCCCATGAAAAGCATAAAACTATCTATGTTGTCAGTGCTCTGTGTTATCTATGCACATATTTGCACTTTAGGGCAATTTTTTTTTTATGATGTGACATCACTAAGCATGACCAAAAATAAATAAACATATTTCCCAATGTCATGAGTAATGGCCGTTGACAGATTGAAGTGTAAATTTTTATTACTTCAACTTCAGAATGCCTTGGTGCTAGTGATGGGCAGCAAAGAGGAGGATGTGCCCGTAGCGCCCGCGGAGCAGACAAAGTTTGTCGAGGACATGAACGAATCGGAGCTGGCAACTGCTGTAAGTGACTTAATACCAGCCTAAAGTGCTTAACTGGTTTGGTGTTTGCTTAAAAGACAAATCAAGATTTATTCTTGTATTCTGAATCAAATCTAGACAGCAACATTTGGATATAGCGCTATTGAACTGAACAAATTGAAAAATTGGACAATGTAAATAAGTATGAATATGATGTATTATATTGCTTCTCCAAATGTGAGGTGATTCATGTGACTCATTAATTAATTGGGTCATAAAATGAGGTAATGGACCACCTCACTTGTTTTTATATGGTAGCACCGTACATAAACAAGAAACACACCACATGACCACACTTGCTCAAGATCGTCTCGGTGGTCCTGCCATGTTCCTTTAATACTTTAGCAAAGTAACAAGGCACAAGTCATCTTATTGGATTTGTTCCAAGATCTAAATCATGTTACAAGGTAGTCCGCGTTTATGAATCAAAGTAAGCGTGAGGTAAAAATGTAGTAATGAACCATTAATAAACCATCTTTTTACTGTTTTTTTTTTTAAAAGGTTAGGGTTATTCTCTGTATAATAAAATTGTACTATTATAATGGGTATTAGAGACAAAGTTTCATGTGAATAACTGATTATATGACTTCCCAGCTGGATCTCCCCGAGGGTCTGATCAACTTGGGCAACACATGTTACATGAACGCCACTGTGCAGTGTCTCAAGACTGTTCCAGAACTGAAAAATGCACTGCTTAATTATGACGCATGTAAGTATATTTATGACCAGATTTACTTAATTTTATTACCATTCAGAAGAAGTAAAGAGATGGATGGACCTATTAAATTGAATATTGAACAATATTAAGACAAAATTGAAATTTTTTTTGGAGAGTATAAATAATAATACACAAATATACTGTCAAAGCAGGCTCTATCAATGGTTATTTACGCATAGAACAGTATGAATCAAAGTTATGAATTCCCTCCACAGCGTCCGGTGGAGGCACAGCCGGCGGTTTGACCGCGGCGCTGAGCGAGACGATGCGCGCGCTGGAGGGCGGCGGCGCCGGCGCGTGCGCCGCGGCGGCCGCGCGGCTGCTGCAGGCGCTGCACGCGGCCGCGCCGCGGCTGGCCGAGCGCGGCGCGGGCGGCCAGCTCGCGCAGCAGGACGCGTCCGAGTGCTGGACGGAGATCGTGCGCGCGCTGCGCATGCGCCTGCCCATCGCTCCAGAGCCGGACAGGTGCCGTGTAGCTTTGATCATTATCATGAGACTGTACCTGTTTGTAATCTATACATTATTACATGTTTGCATAAGTCAAAGTCAAAATCATTTACTTATATAGGATTCGCAATCACATATAAACGTCATTATAGATAGGTTTAGTTTGTACCGCGTCCGCAAGTGAGGAGAACTAACAAGAAACTCAGTGTGGTTGTGATTTTTTATCGAACTACCCACCCTAACTTACCACTGACTGTTACTATTGTGTTTGAATAAATTCTTTTTCTATGCGCATGCAACAAGAGCATGGGCCACTTGATTTCATGAGGAGTTACATTTTGAAGTCAGTGTTCTTATAAACTAGGTAATTCAATTGATGCAATATGTGTTTCCGGGCGCAGTAAATCCCTGATCGAGCAGTACTTCGGCGGCACGCTGGACGTGGAGCTGGTGTGCAGCGAGGCGGACGAGCCGCCCGCCCGCAGCACCGAGTCCTTCCTTCAGCTTTCCTGCTTCATTTCCCAGGACGTCAAGTACCTGCAGTCCGGCTTGAGATCGGTAAAGTTTGATTCATAATTCTCTATATGGCAACACTAGAATTCATTAATATATCCTAGCCGTAGTAATTATCTTGCATATGTTTGGACAACACAAATAACAATATTATATTTATCATCATCAGCCTATTCTTCTCCAACAGTACATAGCTGAGTTTGAGTTGAGAACATTGTATTATTTATTAAAATTAAATATTACATTTCTATAAATAAAGTGATATCAGCTATTCAGTTGTAAAACTGTTACAATAAATTATTGATTTTAGAACCAGGGTGAGAGATTTTATTCAAATATGTGCTTGAGGTATTTGAAAAAAATGTAGCATTCGAAAAATGTTGTATTATAATTTTGGATATCAAAATGAATATTTATACTGCTTGTTTAATACATCCAAATATTTCTGATGATGTAAATATTTTTGATGAGTATTTGTGTGATTTGATGAACCCCCTCGTAAAGCACATATCCATACCACGAGATTATGCAATTATTGTAATCACAACTTGTGGTGCTCAGTGAACTGACAGCTTTTTTAAGGTTTGTTTTTATAAGAGTCCATTAAACTACGAAATATGTGACTAAAATTCAAGCTGTGCAATTTATCATTACAATAATTATTTACAGAAAATGGCGGAGCAGATAACAAAAATGTCAGAAACACTAGGTAGAGATGCGGTGTACACGAAAACTGTAAGTGTATTTCGGAGAACTCCAATGGGCACAATTTTTATCTTTTATCTTTATTTATTTATTAATATTAATAAATTTAATCTGGAAACATCTATGTCAGCTGAAGATATAAATATGCAGTAATGACAATAATATAAATGATTAATTTCATGAACTGTACACACTCTATCAGTGCATGAAGCTGTACTGAGAAAAAAACTCATTTTAATATGACATGACCTAAATACATGTTCCTATAATAAAGGTCACCGGAGACAGAGCTAGAACATATACTATAGCTTATTATTGAAGTTATTATATCAAATATTATTGCAAAGATAATTACCCCAAATGTGAATTATATTATCCCGATATAATTCACATTTGGGGTGTGATGCGATAGTTTGCTGCAATATTGTATTAGCATTATATATTAATACATAGTATAGCTTTGTCTGTGACTATCTTAAGATATGTGTATATGTTCCAGAGCAAAATCAGTCGCCTGCCAGCATACCTAACCGTCCAATTTGTTCGGTTCTACTACAAGGAGAAGGAATCCATTAACGCGAAGATCTTGAAAGATGTCAAATTCCCCCTGGAACTGGACGTGTACGAGCTGTGCTCGCCGGAACTGCAGGAGAGGCTCATGCCTATGAGGACGAAATTCAAAGTAAATTAATCTATCTTTCCATATACACATAGAGAGTTGATAATGAAAACTTGTAGAAAGTTCTTCGACATTTATAATTTAGATTTTTTAAAACCGGCCCCGATTCTGATTTGTGCCCGGTGTATGATAATAGGTTCACCTCCTATAACATAGTGGGGCAAAAACATGCCCAGATAAATGTGGGAGTCTATTGCACTTCCCTGACTACTTTTTCAGAGATTACATGCGTGTTATGTTAGGTTTTTCAATAATGGTCAGCGTCGCCTTTTGACATATGCAACAGGAGTTGCCAATGTATTGCCGACGTCGAAGACGAATTCATTTTCTCGTTTTGCTTGAAGAAAATAATGGCATAGTACTTTGAATAAAGTGCAGATGTGCACAAATCCAGCTTGGTGAAGTACGCTTGTTACAACTGGAGTAGACGTATCGTGTAACTCTAAGGCCCTTTTCCCTTTCATGTATATTGAAATGTATATAAAAATATATTTAAAAATGAAACACATTTGCAGGAATTAGAAGATGCGTCGGTAGAGAAATCGCTCAACTCAAAAAACAAGAGCCATGGGGACAGCAAAAAAGATACTAGACGAAAGATAATTATGCCTTACTATTTTGAAAACGGTACGAATACTTACACTGCACTAAAATAGCTTTCTATCATTTGTAGAGATGTAATATAGTTTGTTGCAACATTTTATTTAAATATAGAGCGATTGTAATGCTTTGGTGGTGTGTGCGCAGACGTGGGCAGCAACAACAGCGGCTACTACCGGCTGCAGGCCGTGCTCACGCACCGCGGGCGCTCCTCGGCCTCCGGGCACTACGTGGCGTGGGTGGCGCGCGGCGACGGCTGGCTGCGCTGCGACGACGACAGCGTGGCGCCCGTGCCCGAGGACGACGTGCTCAAGCTCAGCGGCGGAGGTACGGCTCGTAGCGCTTCGGAGTACGCGCGTAGCGCTACAAGTACGCGCGTAGTACCGACTGCTAGATTTACAGTTGCTCGTGTCTTTTCCGCAAGCGATGTGCGAGGTAGCCGAGGTGATTTTCGAACGGCCTTGTATCGATACTACGCTAACACACTCTCACCGCCTAATAGTAATAATAATTAGTAGTACATCAATTAACTCGTTCTTGCAGGCGATTGGCATTGCGCTTACCTGTTGCTGTACGGGCCAAAGCTTCTGGAGATCCCCGAGGAGGACGAGGAGGAGGAGCCCATGGCGCTGGACCCGACGGACCCCGCCGGGGACCCGCCCACCGCGCTCGCCTAGACGCCACCGCGCCGACAAGTCTGAACACAAGCTAGACGCGGAAGTGTAACCTCGTCTGACGCAGGCACGGTTCATTGTAAGCATTACAGTCGCAGTGGGGTTCGACCGTTATGTACACTTTGGCTTAAAAATTTTCATATGAAACAAAGGCTATATACGATTGTCACAGATGCGTTTGTCACAGATGCGTTTGTCACAGATGCGTTTTTCGATCGCAGGTGCGTATGTTCGGTCACAGGTGCAATTCTCTTCGTCAAAATCGTCAGAATCGTCGTCATGACGTTAGCCTGTTGCTCCACAACTGGACAATATCCTCTTCCAGTCTATGGTCAGCGAGCCTTCGCTGATCTCATCTATTGGCTGCTCATAGTCCCGTCCCCCCCCAGAGGGCCTCATCACGTAAGACCCTTCTATCGAATCGAACATATTCATCCAATATTAAAAAAACACCGGTCGCTTGGTTACACATCTCATTTCTAGGCGAATGTTAAAATAAGTACTATTTTTTTTTCGTGCTGTATCGTAATATTTATCTACTTACGGTGCGTTACAGACGAGCGGTGTAAAGAGTATAGACGCACGGATTTGTTTCAACCGATTCGAAAATTATCAATAAAAATTGTCATATAAACGCCTTTTTCCAGAAACGTATCAAGAACTTTAAAAAAGTGGTTAATTCAAAAAGTTAAAGGTGTTTATTGAGAATTTTAAAATACATACATTTGAAACCTAATCTTTCTGGATTTGTACAGAATACAGATGTTTTATCTGTGCTTTTGCCGCTCGTCTGTGCTTGCATTATAAAAGTTTGTAATATCTCGCTCGGATACTCTGACTGGATTATAAAATTTAATGTGATCACTGGTCATGCATTAAATTGAAATTTCGCGCTTAATATTTTTTCAGTTTAGTGAATTTATATATTTTACACTAAATAAAGCGTAAAACAGTATTGGTGCATTGGAAGCTTCATGTCATAGTATCCACATATTATATTATCAGTGTCATAATAATTTATTTCTAAGCGAGATTATTATTTATTGTGAATAATGCATTTAAAATGCTGTCGATTGTTTAAGGCGCTTTGATTTAATTTAATTGGCCGTTCTCAGTAACATCCCTCGTATTGTTATGTTAGTTATACATAATGTATTGAATTTTATAAGACTAATTAAATTTACTAAACGATTACTTAATAAAATGAAACGGATTTCATAAACTGATTATCGGTGTTTCATTTATTTATTTATGTATCCTTGTGCTTAACAATAACGGTGGTAGTTAATGGAAATTAGAATTTTACTGGTTTTTTACTTATTTGGGATGCAAACATCTTTGTACATATGAGATATGACATACATTAATAAGTACTATACGTACAGTTTCCAGTGATGGATACTGTCATTTGATCTTTAGATCAAGCAGCGTGTAGTTTAAAATTACTTATTATTTAAAATTTATCTATAGCTGCCAGTACATAACTATGTTGCAATACAGCCATTTTAAACGAAATTTATTATTAATATCTATTTAGAAATTAATTATTTATATCCATTTTGAAATTTATTATTTTTATCTATTTTGAAATTAATTATTTATATCCATTTTGAATTAGCCACATATTGATCATCTGTAATTAAAGCAGATAAACAATAATATTATCCTATGTGTGATCAATCAAATTTTGATCGTTCGAGTACAAAAATGAGAAAATATGTTTTGATATATTAAAAAATCGTACCTTAAGCGGTTTTTTTTTCAGATTATAATTATTTCGAGGCCGGGCCAAGGACGTTCCGTTCATGTGGCCAGCTGTGGAGATATTCACGGGCTTCACAGCCGGATTTATATTGGGTCAAATTTATTTTATTTATCTATTGAGAGACATAACGTTTCCGTCCCATGTGGAGTTTTATTGGAGTTTAATTTTGAGCTTCCTTTTGGGTCAGTACTATTTATATTAAAATACAGTAAGACTGTTAGTAGTTATGTACGTCCTTCTGTGCTTGTCAATAATAATAAGTGATGAGTAAGTGATCGGTTTTTCCAACTTGAAGTTCTTACATAGTTATAGCACTATGGCTTTATGTGCCGGGTGTATTGTCTTATTTCATAGTGGTTCCTGACGACAGGTGGTAGCGTACTGCACGCCTCTGTCTATCTATTCAGTGATTACAGACGTGATGTTGCCTTCAGAGTAAATATTGAGTGATATTTACATGTACTAGGCGTAGGAAATGCCGTTTCGATACAACTGAGATGCATGTCTCTACTGCTCGTGCCGATGTACTGCGGGAAGCCCGGCCGGGGCGTCCTGAAAGCCGCGGTCCTGATTTACGTGGTCGCTGGTACTTGCACATACATAGTTTGCGATTATTTACAATAATAACGTCTTAAGTTTAATTAAAAAGAGATTGAATGTCAATATAACGATTGCCGTTAAATATTACAGATAATAAAGATTGTTAATAATCGATTTATATTAATAATAAATAAAATTATTTCATTGTAAGTATTGTAATATGAAAGGTAATGTAATGTGGTCATCACGACAGGTCCAGTGACGAACATGGGTCTGAACGCGAGGGAGGTGGTGAGAATTTTCGCGTGCACCACAGAGTTGGCATACAATCTCTCCAAAACGCGATATTCTGTAGTGGCTCAACCGTTGACGAGAGCGCTGCTCAGTTTGACGGGTGAAATTATTGAACTGCAAGATTCTTTTGGGTTTGTGGCGGATATTTTTTCTTGTAAAACTTGTACGGCGATTATTATAAAATCCCGTTTGACCGATGGCATACGGACTTGGAAGATTACATCACGATGTTTACCTTAATCGTTATAGTGCGTGCTATTTAATAATGAAAGGGACAAACATTTTAAAAGATCTTTAAAAACCATCCATCCACTAAAATATATTTTTCCAACGTGCGAAGGAAAGTAAATATTGCAACATTTTATTTGTGCGCTTGCGGTGATTGCAAATGTCCGTAAACACACTGGAGGGATGTTTAGTTTTAAACTAGACGATCTACTGAATAGGTGTTGCCTAGATTTAGAATTCAGCATCTCGCAAGTGGAATACTAAATAGCGTTACTTAGCAAATTAACCCCGTATCTGTTACAACTGTTATAAGTCACTTCATGAATAAATTTTCTATGTAGGTCTATCCGTAAGGTAATAAATCCGATAGAACGAGAAGTTGAAGATTCGTCTGAAGAACGTAAAATCGTTATAGAGAACGATTTCATTGATGACACCCTCGCACACCCACATCGCTCCGACGAGATTGAGAAAACATTCCGGTAGCTATGCTAATATCATAATCTTTGACACCGTTTTTTACCTAAGATATAAAAGGCATTTTTCCACATTTAACTCAAAATTGTATGTGTTCTGTAACGTAACGTCACACCTGTATCCTCGAAGAGGAAGGCAGAAACGTATAGGAACGATGTGATAGAGCGCGACCTGCGGGTGGAGCCGCTGGATGAGTTTGTGGCCCGGTTGGCGAGGCGTATGTACGACCGAGC
>DWEI01000947.1:0-18480 GCA_018245875.1 Mysoria ambigua | reverse complement strand
GTTGGCTAAAGGAGTTTTCGAGCTAAATAATTGCTTTTATTATTATTTTTTAACAACTTTAAGTAGCTTCTCATTGGAATTTAGAGTGTCGATTACATACTTATCAGCTCGCGTTACCTACGTACAGAAGTATTACCGGTGAAGGTAAATAATAATTTAAGGTCGAAATCTGTGGCGGCGACTGGAGAAACCTTTTTTATGTAGACAACGCGTCATTGACGTTGACGGAAAAATACAGAACATCTCAGCAACAACCCCAAAACGTACATTCCAAAACTACACATGCCATTAGTTTTCACGCAAAGCAGTTGTTTAATAATCCAGAAATGACGCGCAATTCGCGAGATCCTCCCCTCGGCTCATGCGATCGTAAAAATATTCATATAACATCACCCCAGCGGCCGCTCGTCGGCCGCGGCGCGTCGCGCCTCTACTGGCGACGTGCGCTTTTGGTAAACAAAACAATGTATTAGACGTTCGTGGACTTGAGGACTGCGGCCCGTACGGGACCTGACGCGATAAGAAATAATGTTACTGGTGTTTGGTCAATACACAATTAATGTTCGTTCAACCAACCAACTCAACCAATCGACTCAAATGTTGGCAACTCACCAGCTCGCTCGCTCATGGCTGCAGCCACACCATTCGCTGCATCTACTCTTCTCTATTTCAGCGGGATACTTGCGACTCGTATCACCACTAAAAACTCATATAAGATCATACAAATTCTAACATTGTAGGCACCCATTAATCTTTCCTCTGTAACAGAAAATTATTTCAATGTAATTGTAATGAATATTCTTGTATAATGCATATGTTTAACTTTTTTTGTATCAATTGTTTGAATACGTATTATTTGGAAATGTGATTATTTTTAGCGATTCATGTAAAGATTATTCTTTGCGATCGACTGAGCCAAACGAAAGAAACTTAAGACAAACTACAAACAATCACACACACACAAAATACACGCTCACATCAACGTAATATGTCTATATACAAACAGACTGACCCGAGCTACATGTGTAGGCCTACTGGTTTTATAAGCCTATTGGTTTTGTATACCAACGTGCCATGTGTTAAATAGACAATTATGTATAGCTGTAAGTTAATATAAGTATAATATTAGATAATAACATGTTCAATATATTTGCAAGTGGTCAGTCGGGGAGCACTGATCCCACTCCCGCCCACCATCCTAGGGAGTACGGGGGTGACTGAAAAACTGATGTCAGGCAGGCGACGCTGAGCCACCTCCCTTTGCCTATCAACACTGTGTATATAAACTCTCTTTGTAATCTTTCCTATATGTGTGGCAATAAATAAATTTATTATTATTACATACAACATGTGAACACGAAGAGGTGTTCGAGGTCCAAGACTCCGTTCGAGGAGAGCGGCAGGCGGCGCAGCGCGGGGCCGGCCGACGCGCCGCCGCGCGCTCCGCGGGACGCCCGCGCCGCGTGACAGCACTCTCCGACGAGGCCGCCCTTAGCTCGCATCAATTTGAATTACATACAACCCTCGACCAAACAAAATATCTATTGATCTCCAGTTTCGTAGCGTGCACGATAAGACCTCCTTATCTTATATTGGAAATCCGCTGTGCTACAGACGTACGTTGATATAGATTGCACAGTTCCCGCATCTTGTTTATTTCAATGACTGATGTTGAATTCATGAGACTGTTGAGCTACGGAATATCAAATTAGCCGGTCCTCGCTTCTCCGTTGGTAGTAGGTGCTGCTGCAGGCTGCAGACACGCATGGAGAAGCCACGGAAGGACTACTCCCATACTCATGTCAGCCACGCTGCATGTACGTTCTTCCAGAAAACATCGTCGTACTTTTACGGCGACGTATCCTGGACTATCCTCAGAAGGAAGAAGAAAATTGAAGCTGTCAATTACATTTTTTCCAAGTGCTTCCAAGTCAGCCAACAGCGCCGCACTGTGGCATTAACTGGGGAATGTAAGAGAGGAATTCTACATGTACAATGTATGGCGAGCGCGTGGTTCACTTACGTGACTGCACAGCCTGAACCAGTGCGTCTAGACATTTATAGTGGACACGTTCACTAGCGAGCGACCTAGAACGGGGGCGGGGCTCGAGAGCGCTAAAGTGAAACAATTACATAGGAACACATATGCATTTTAAATTGTACCTAGTCTTGTTGCATCATTATACTGCATTGAAGAAAACTTTGTGGTTTGATGAAAAACTCCGTCGAGCCCTCTGCCCCGCCGGTGCTCTGCGGCCGCGGCGACGCAGCGCAGATCTGTATCTGTTATTGCCCGGAGATACGTCGCGCTCGTCGCGGCGGCGGTGATTTATCGGCGCCCGACGCCGCGCTAACGGCCCGCGTCGCAGCGCGAGGGAACATTGTAATGTTACCAAATGTATTATTGTTTTCTTTATTTCCACGCACGAGCCCCGCGCCGTCCGACTCACGCTCCTTCAACATTCTAAACTACTTCGCCGCCACATCCCTACTGCGCAGTGTTGCTGGCGATAATATAAATGTGCGCGACCCGCCCGCTGACCATTCATCATGCTATTCATCATGCTATATCATTACAATTAGACATGCAATTAAAATAGAATTTTATTCGCGCATTCACCGATGAAACGATACATTGAACATTACTGGCCTAATAATAATAACATCTATTAACAACAATAGACGAATAATTTGAAAACATACAAACTAGGCTGGGCGCAGCCAAACGTACTGGCGGCCGACGGACGGCAGCGTGGCCGGGGCGAGGACTGAGCAGTCGCAGCCGTCACTAGCTGCACGCCGGCTGCACGTTACCAACTGGACTCGTAGCAACAAACAACCATCACTGACCAAACATCAATTGTCATTATTGACTAACATTGTTAATATTATTTACCATCGCGCCAGGTCCGTAACGGGCAGGGCACAAAGCACCGAGTGCCACACGTGCAAGTGGAATACATTTTTTTATTAATATGTTTTATTATTTTGACTGCCTCGTTGGTCAAGTTGGTTGTTAGTGCGACTGCTCATCTACCGGTCCTGAGTTCAAATATCTACCGGGTCGGACAGTATTCGATTTTTCTTAGATTTTTTAACAGTGGCTCGGAGTCCACATGTTGTGTGCTCGGTGTATAGCAGTAGACTCACTACCTATTCTAAAGTCACTGGTAAACCAGCAAGGTTCTTCACTGCTCTGCCTACTTCTTCGGGATTACAGGCGTAACAATTTTTATTAAGATGACGCTTTGTTTGAAAGTTAGGCTGAAAATCAAAGGCCTCGCTCCTGTGATTTAGCTATAGACAGAACAACAGACATACGAATAACAAAATAGATATACCATGCGATTGTCGATGGCTACAGGTGCTAATCTAACTCAGATACCTGTCTTGACCAAGTTGGTTAAAAACTGGCTGATAGGAAAAGCAGAATTGTCCAAACCGGCATCCACACAGACAGTGGAGAGTCTAAAAGAAACGCATCAGGGATGGTATAACTGGGTGCTCTTGTCCAGCCTGCAAGGGAACTGGCGTGATAATATGATAATAAAACAATACCAAATGTGTGTGTGCAAATACTGCTGGAGTTGTATGTAGTACGCGACACGCGGACACTCGCGCTGGGCGGCGGAGCAGCGCCGTGCTCTCGCGCCCGGCGCGCCGCGGACAGACCGGAACCATCTAATACACGTAGCTGCTACAACTATATTTATGTACTTATGCGATTTCGACTTATTGGTAAATATAATATTTTAATAGGCAATCCTTAAAAAAACTTGGGGCCCCTCCGCAAGGGCCCGGCGCCGAGCGTAACGGAGCAGAAATCCTTACAAATATTACAAAACTCTCTCTGGGGGAGGCCACGGACTGAACCGCGCTAGAAGAGACAGCGCACATTTTTTAAGTTTCAAAGTGTTTTGTTTGTTAAGCTCTCCTTGGTACTTATTTAAGAGATATCCCGTGTTGTATTAGTATAACCCAATTATTTCTAAAGAAACGCAGTAAAGCAATATTTCTTATTGGACGAATCTGCGTCTTATTAATAAGAATATCCTGAATTCAAGTTTCAGGATGTAAATTAAAACTGCGGACAGACGTTTGTTGCATAGAGATTCGACTGTATATGAAGGAGCGCACCTGAGTAGAACTGCTTTTAAATCACCTCTACTAAACTTTACTACATTAGAGCCATCAACTTTAAAGTTGAATCCTTGCGACAGTGTGATGAAAGTTAATGTATATTGTTACGTACACGTGCAAGGACTGGGAATACGCCTGCTGCACGAGGAAGCTGCCGTGATGATGAAGTGATAACATCTTAATGACAGAATATATATTTTCATTTGTTCATTCTTCACTGTTTAACGATGGTTGGGTTACAAAGGGCCACTTAATGCCCGACGGCATTCTCCGCCCGTCCGCCAGGATCGAGCGTTCCGCTGGGCGCGGTGGTCCAGACGTGCGAGAGTGTGAATGTGGGGCGTATCCTGCCCCGGTGTCCCCGTGTCAATAATCTAATGCGGCCACTTAGCGGATCAATCGGTCAATATTTGCGACTCGCGGACGGCGCAGAGGGGCGGCGGCAGCGAGTTCTACCGACGTTGGGCAGAAATTCAATCTCTAGTCACATTTGTGTCTGTACGGAGCAGAGGAGTCGATTGATTGTTTAACCGCCTAATCTGTGCGAGCTGCTAATGCCGGGGGCTGTGAGTTCATCTCCAATCCCGGACAAATACTTGTGTTATGAGCACGAGTATTTATGTTTGCTATTTATAAAACTTCACTAAACATGTACAGCAAAGAACATATTATAATTATACATTATTTAATAACACAAAAAATGATCTTATCAATACAGAGTGATCTTTTCTCTATAGGTGGGTACTATGGCTACGGATATAATTGTCTACACAAGTATAGGTTTAAGAAAATATATTTTATGTTTATCAGCTGTAAAGTGACCGTCTCATTGGTCCTTAAAAGTGTTATGATGGCATTGCGTGGTGTATAGCTGCAAGCAGGCCTACGCCTTACAGTGTCAGGTACATAGTTTACGGCGGCAGTAAAAAATACACAATGAATTGTAATATTTTCAAAATTAAAAATATGCCTATCTTTCAAAATAATGCTTGCCATCGCGACACTTTACCTTGCGGTAAGACAGTAAGTATCTTTGCTATAAGAAGAAGATAACGACACAAAAATGTTATGTACTTCCATGGCAAAAATTCTCACTTCGATTTAACCTAATTCGGCTTAAATTTGTTTCGATTGCTTTATAATTTTTGTTTTGGATTACAACATATATGCAAGACATTTCCTACTGTGAGCCTCGTATTCCATTATATTGTAATTTTCAAGTAATTTATATTTTTATATGATGCCTTACACACTGCGTAACCAAAGTGGGGGAAAATGAATAGCTACGTGTAATTGTAGCAGGCGAGCTCACACGTTGACGCGAGGCCTGCGCAGTGTCTCACTGTCTGAACACTAGACGATCTGTGGTGAGCTGCATTCAACACTATCCATAATAACTTGTTTGGGTCAATTTCAAAATCCAGGAAGAGTAGTACGAGACATTGGTGAAGATAGCTAACTTTATATCACACTCTCTGGGTCTGACGGCGAGGATCCCAACTATTTTGTCTCCAGTGAACACCGGACCGAACTCGTGAACGAAACAGTCGTCGTGGTCGGAGAGGTCGACGCAGATCAGGCTGGGGTCCATGGGCGCCGCGTAGCTCTCGAAGCACCTTCCGTTGGGCGCGATCTGAACACTGAAATTATCGTAGTCATTGGTCAAGAACACCTTCCGATCCATGGTCGCGACAGTCTTCCAAATGCTCGCTTCTAACTTATCGCTCACGTTGTCATCGAACGTGGCAGACTTCAGGGCGGTCGGGTAGGAATCTACATTTAGCTTAGCGACGGCGATGTCGTGTTTCGGCGAGCGGCTGCTGACGTTGAACTTGTCGTGTATCCTCCAGAACAGAATTGGATAAGTCCGCGATACGTTTCTCGCGAAGTCGTACAATAGCAGCACTCTGTGAGTCGCTCCCGGTCTTCTGCAATGGGCTGATGTTACCACCCATTTTACGAGGATCACACTTCCGAAGCACGCAAAGGACCAGGATTTCGAAGAATTTCTGGCAATCGCCACGACGTAGGGGAACCTTTCCGCCAGGGATTGAGTCGCGTTTTCACTCAGAGCTATGACTGCGATGGATTTGGTCACTTGATACACCCCCCCACTGAGCTGGTACTCCCTCTTCCTTTCCTCAACGGTGATGTCGGTAGCGAATTTCACCATGACACAGACAGCCATTATAGCTACGAATATAATAATTGTTAATATAATACATGCAGCCTTCATATTTTCTTTTTGGATTTGGTCATAATTCTGAAACGTAAAGGAGAAGCGAAAATCGTCTATAGTTTATGACAACTTTGACAGCTGACCACAAAAGCAAATATTTTATTCACAGACAAAAATAATCAAATGCGAACATATAAAAATATATGTATAAATATATGTATAAGCCACAGAGGCATATAGAGAAGCAGCTTTATCAAGATTACGGTCTGTGGGAGAGCCGTATCAGTCACGCGACATGGGCGCAATACGGAAACGGTGATAAAATGCTGTTTGTTGTTTATGTCTTGCGCACAATACAGCCAACTTTGTAATATGATTCGTATGTAGAATAAAAAAGTCTTTGAACTATTCAACTAATTTGTTATTGATGTTGAGTGACTTGCAAGAGCATAATTTCGTGGTACCACTGAGGCAATCCAGTCCACACTGGGCGCTCAGTGCACGCGCACGCAAATAATTGAGTAAGGACGGGTGCAAGGAATAGAATGACATGATTATCATTAAATAAATAATGAACATTATAACCCTTCAGCGCGTAACAGATTTGAATTACAGAACCCACGACAACACATCAATCGTGAAATAAGTGAAATGAAGTAGATATGCTGTGCATTATAAATATAGTTAGAGATGGAGTCGTCGCCACACGCGCAGGCCGGCTTCAGATACCCGAGTCGGATCTGCTTCGACGAGACAGGCGCGTTACGTTCCGTCACGGGCGCCTGCGTGCACACTCGCTCGCTACGTACCTCTTTCTGTTTCAGTGAGAGATAATATTCATTGTCAAAAATATCGGAGGCGTATATTATTTTGAGAATTCCGAGTAACAGAAAAACAAAGATATTCTGAACAGGAAGCATATACACAGTACACGCAGCGCTTGGCTTATTACTTAGGATCATCGCGGACCCTCCCTCGCTCTGTATAAAGTACTGTTATGAAAAATAGTTGCCATAACTTGATATAGCGGGAAGCACTTACGTTGATTAATAGAAATGGTTTGAGCCAGATTTACGGCGCTGCTCCTAATGCCGCCAGCGGCGAATGGTTCAATTTGCGACATCTTATTCAACACCTCTATTTTGTGGAGTGCTCAGTAAAGCATATTACAAGCAAGTGGCCATTTGCAAGCTATGAACAAGAACTTCACGCCTGTAATCCTCGAAGGGGTAGGCAGAGGAATGCAGAACACTCCCACGTTGCACCGGTTACGTTTACGTCCAACTATGGAATAGGTGGTGACCCTATTGCCATGCATCGGGCACATATCCAGACTGCATACCACTACTAGAAAATCTAAATTAGATAATTTTGTAGTGTTCGATCCGAAAATCAAACCTGGGACCTCCGATCGGGAGTCGCACCTGCACACGACCAAGGAGACAGTCAAATGCTGCTTACACTTATGAATTAAGCTGTTAGAGTACACCACATCGGCGAATGTGTTTGCGAATCGTAATCAAATCTCGTGCAGCTGCAGCGAGCGCCCCCCGCGCTAGAGTTTATAGCGGCCGCGCGCTCGTCGCCTGCGCCGATAGTCATCGATACAATTAAATTACTACCGCCATTTGCTATCTTCTCTATTTATCTACTAAATTGGGATTTAATCTTACATCTTCCCTTCACGGAACTATGTGATGGCTAGTGGTATCGAGGAGCTGTTTGCGTCTCATTTGTAAGCCGCATGACCGGAGTGCGGACAAAGACTGGACTATTTTTATTATTATGATTTTTTTTTTAGTTTCCTCATATTGCTTTAATTTTAGCGTAAGACAATATCTGTTCAGTTTGTCAATGCTGTTAATGGTTATATCTTGTAAGCTGAAATTGTTACATGCATGTCGTTCATACCTATAGCTGTGGTGACACTTGTGTAATAATTTACTCATGTCATTAGTTTATAGTGTTTGCGACAGTGTTAACTATGTCGGTGTAACTTTTAAATAAAATAAAAAAAAATATAAGACAGGCTAAATGATAAATGAATTCTTAGTTTGTAGTACGCTCCATGATTAATTGCACTGCGTAATTTTTAATACCTGAATAATTTGGAATCAATGATTTCAGTAGCGTTTTCACTTTTGTACATTTGACTTATTTGTTGCTAATGTCGTTTTCATCTGAGGCGTATCGACGACGGAGTTACTATCTCCGAGAAGATAGTTCCGTGGAAGATAGGGCAATTCTGTGCAAGCCAATTTAACGTTCAAAAAAGACATGATGTTAATCAAAATGATAAATCAACATGATTATTTCAAAATATTTTAAGGTACACTACAATTAAAAGGCTGATATGACGGGTATTACATAATTATTAGCAGGGCGTGAATATCGAATGAGTGACAAAGGCGAACAGATTTGCGACAAATCATGAATTAATATTAAGTAGCCCACCATATAAAGAAACCTTTTGCTAAGATATCCTTCGAGATCGTGCACAACATTGTGTGAATTTCTGAGCAGTTCCTCGTGTATTCGTGATATACCTACTCGATCAGAAGTTCAGTTCATAAGCTTCGACTGCTTGGTTCTGTTGAGTCACCTTTCCAAATAATAAATCTGAATGCAAACATCTTTATAAGTGGCTACATTATATCTCTAAAGTAGGTATAAAAAACAAAGTAAATAACGTTTTAACTTGATATAACTTTTCAGAGGTTTTCCCCTTTTATATACGAAGTTTCTTTTGAAAATCATCATTAAAGTGAGTTATGCAAGGTTCAAAATTCGACTACTGTCTGGGGTTGTAGCGACTGGCGCCACCCAGACACCGCTACGCCAACGAAAAATATCATTCGATAATGATTTTTATCAAAACAAATGAAAATATACTCTACTACTTTCGCAACACTGACGAAATTCACTTATCATGGCTAAAGTATTTGGGCGCCGAAAACGCATATCTGTGATAGCGAGTCAGTTCTGAAACTGTAAGAATTTCCCACGGGAAAATCAACTTTATGCTTTTGGTATAAATTTGTAGACACATTACTACATGTAAGTATTTAAGACATTTTGGCGTTTTATTAGAAGTTTCGGCGCCAGATAGACTGACGCCATTTTGTCGCAGTGTGTTCGGCGGGCAGGCAAAGGCCGACTTCCGCGTTAAGCCTATTATGTCAGTTAATTTACGGTTATGGCAAGTTGGAACTTCCACTGTATTTCGTTTGCCGTTTATCCACAAACGTGTGTATTTTGCAAGAGGGAAGAGGAACAAATAATTCTGTAAAAGCATTGTGGGAAAAATGTAGTTTTTATTGCGTTGAATTGCAAAAAAGCTTACATAACTAAATTATTACATAAACTACCATCGCGTATGTAATCCGTCGAGAGATAGGAAAAGAAGTATAAATTATCGTCCCATCATGGAATAGGGAGTGAGCCTACTACCATATTTTGGATACAAGTCCAATGACCATATTTATTTTTCCAAAATTCTGTATTTCTCCAACAGATATAATGATTTATTAGAAAGGTTTAGGTATATAATTTGCCAAGTTTTTGTGTAAATTGGGTGAAATATTACACTTACGATTGTTGGAAGAGTTAGGATAAGTAAAGCCGCTTCAGTATTTTCATGAAAGTCGAAGACTAAGCACTTTGAGGTATATAACAAAATGTTCCATGGTGGGGTACTACTCCTTAGCTCTACGAAAATTTCCGCCATGACTTGTCTATCTTTTAAGCTGACTATATTAAACATCATATCTTCTAAGAAATTTGTTACATGCAATGAGGTAATTGGAAAGCTTTTTACACCCGTTACAGTAGAAATCCTTATCAAATGAATACGTTAGGTACCCTTCAAACTCACACCGATGACTTCGATGACACAATCGAGCCCCCGGCTGCCCTGCCGCCTACACCCTACCCTTCACGCGCCGTCCGCAGTCCCACGCGCTCGACATGGCTACGTCGTCGGCGAACCTCGTCGGTAAGTATAGTTGTCGCCGCTGCAGATGAGCCCGACTGGAGCATCGATGATGCTTTCCATACTCTCAAAGGCTCTAAAAATAGACAAGTACTCCAAGTCCCGCGTGTGGTACCTTATTGTGTTTAAATCACCTCGCGGATAACTGAACATATTGAAACCTTTTTCGAGGTGTCGCGTCAACAGCGTTCTGTTATGACTTTTATCACGAATAAAAATTAAAACGCCATTTTGCTATGTAATATGAATTGGTCATAAATTCTAAATTTTTCCCTCTTTTCCTGTAAATCTGAGCAAATGCTCTTAAAAATCTTCTGTGTTTCACTTTTACTTATTCAAACTAAAGAAGTGACAGGAAATGGATACGATGAGGAGGCACTGGCGTACATGGGAGACGAGGACGATGGATACGAATTTAATCAAGAAGGTTAAATATTTTAGTTACTCGTAGTTTGTAACCGTATGTACATATTATAACCTAACTCAATATGAACCATACTCCTTCTTCCAGTGGCGTATACAAAATACAATTAATTATTTCATTACCGATAATAATTAAATAATCGTAATAATGTAATAGACTTGCTGTGTTCTAGTGTCGTCCATCGATGTGCCTTCTGCGCAGGGCGTGCAGATGTGCTCGAGGCTTGTCCGTCCTTATATTTGTGCTACTGCCCATAATTGTAGATTTTGTCGGTAACTTTCAGATGACAGCGAAGAGGCGGACCCTATTAGGATCAAAAGATATGAAACTAGGCCCACAGTAAAGACTTTAAGCCCACAAGAAATTTTCGAAGTTAGAGGTAAATTATACTGTCAGTTATTAGACACTGGTACTTATCGTCTTGAGTTACTCATTTAATCTTAGCTCACCCAATACGTCAGCTGCCCCTCGAAGCCGTCACGTCTCCGTCCCACAGCCGCCAGCCCCTGGCCGACCCGCGAGCGAGCTGCCCGCTGGTGCTCGCCCTCACCACTGACAGTCGCGCGCGCAGGCCCGCCGTCTGATCGTTGTTCATGAGCTATTTTACGCTGAACCTGTTTAGAAGTACCTAACTGTCGACGCAACTTGAATCCACTTGAGCGCGATTACTGACACCCACTTTTCGAGCCCCAGTTCACATCCATATTCATACAGAAACACATATGCAGGTGTGGTTATGTTTATTGAGTGGCGAGCTATTGCCTGCGACTATCATATTGGGGGATATGGCCGTCGTCACCATGGCTGGCGGTGTGAGTTATGACAGCAGTACATGTTCGTAACACACAGGGAGAATGAGAATAAAATAACCTCGAGTGGCGGTTACCCCTCGACGGAAGGAGCGCAGGTCGCCCTCACACCCACCAGGTGGTCTGACGGCCGAAAGAAAACAGCGAGGTACTGCTTTAATTGGAATGCTCAGGACCGGGAGAAATGGCGCTCAGAAGAGACTTATGTCCAGCAATGAAACTCTGAAAATTGATGGATGAGTTATCTGCGACTTCTTCGTATTAATTTTAATTGATTTTAATTATTCAGGTCACACAATTTCTTTTCATGAACCTGGCCGCACTCGCCTGTGTCCTCCATTTTCGTCATCGTGCAAGAAGTCTACGGATGGACCAAAACTATCCTAACATAAATAATGACGCACTACACGACTTTACTAAAAAAGAGAGCGTTACCAAAAATTTTCGGAACTCGTCTACGTCGCTTACATAACTGTCTTTACTTTCGTATACTTTTATATTCTTAGTTATAGACTTTACTAAATTGTATTGAAACTGATAAACATATAATCATGCTATAATGAAAAATAGCAAATGCTTAAATAATTTGGTAGCTGGAAATTTGTTTTTGCATCGCCACTTCATGTTCCTTGCAGTGTAGACACAGAGTACAAGGTACCAGTATTCTTTATACTGGAAAACAGTATTTTACTACTATTATTAGCTAGACATTTTTCTGGTGGTCTCAGAAAATATTTTTGCGAGCAGTACCTAATAGAATGCGATCTAAATTTACTTAGCTACCTTCTATATAACATGCTAATTCAAATATATGCAAGCTCAACTTGCATTATGATACCTGTAAATACGAGTTTGTACATTTTTAAACTTTGTATTCATATAAACTAACTAGTAAGATAATTTACAGTCTATAACCAATTAGTTTTAGCTAATGAATTGAACAGTACTTTTCATTCTAATAAATATTTGATGATTATTCATTAAATAGATAAATCTTATTTAACGTTGATTAAGCACTTTTTGAGATTAACCTGTACAAAACGTACATAGTCAGACAAAAATCATTGTTTTGGGTTCTATTGCAATAACAGTACTAGTATAATAGTGTTTTATTCAACAATGTCTTCTATTTGGAGATACATATACCTCTGCCTGACTACCTACGTTAAGCTTGTTAATTGCAAGCGCGACTTGCGATCGAGAGGTCCTCAGTTTAAATCCTGCTTCTTCGGAGATTAATAGCGTGATGTTACGCTAAATATCACTCATAACTGTATTTCTAATTTCAGGAGCTATAAAGGAAATTCTCTCAGGTCATGAAAATTTGTTTACTCCAATTTCATCCAAAGATAAAAATGAAAAGAGATCTGTAGAACGTGAACCACGAATGCCATTTGATAATTATTCATTTAATCTCAGAGCTACAATGGTTGATGTTAAAGATGAAACTGCTGATATCAAGTCTGCTCCAACATTACCTAATAACAACGGATTAATAATGACTGAAGATATTATTACATTAAGTACGCTAGAATTAGCTGCTGATGAAGACTATCAAACTCAAAGTACAAATAATATTATTAGCATTGCTCGAAGTGCATTTCCTACACGATCGCTGCGCCCTGGAAACCTCAGAACGGACACTGACACAACATCGGTAGAGACAAATCCTGGAAAATATCCTCAAAGCTCGGAAGAAGCGTTAGTTGACGAAGATACTTTTACTGAATCTCTCGAAACAAAAACGACTGGGAGTAGCGAAGAAAAAGTAACCATAGAAAAACCAAGCGCCGAAGGTCTAACAGAAGAGTTAACAATAACTTCCAAAACTACGAATATAAATTATGAGACAATAATGACGACAACGTCCACACCTATAACAACACTATCACCGAAGACAACGACACAATCGCCAACATTACCGACAGAACCACCAACGACAACGACACCAACAACAACAAGAAAAAGAACAAGACGAACCACGACAAAGTTCCAACTGGACGTACCGGCTTTATTGGAAATTATAGCGAATCTGACATACGACTACGAAATGAATTTGACAGACAATCTCAACGAGACTTTACTTAAGCTTTCAGTACCAACGTGCGAGACTCCCACCACTACGGTCAAGTCCGAGTCGTTTTTAGATTACGACGCTAACGTTACCGGCACTATCGTAGCGAAGGTAATTTTATTACCAATTTAAATTATAATTAACGAAAACGTAACTTCAAGCCTGTAATCCCCGAAGGGGTAGGCAGAGGAATGCAGAACATTCCCACGATTGATCAGTTACATTTCCGTCCCATTATGGAATAGGTGGTGACAGCCCATTGCCATGCATCGGGTACATATCCAGACTCCGAACCACTATTAGATAATCTAAATTAGAAAATTTTGTAGTGTTCGACCCGGTAATCGAACTCAGGACCTACCGATCGGCAGTGCCACCTGCAACCAACACAACCTACGAGGCATTAAAATAAAACAGTTTGGGCTTAAGGCGTCAATTTACTGATCTCTCATCTCACATACAATTAGGTGATTACAATCTTAGTTTTCGGTTGACATTGCTGATCTGCTTTGATAAATGTAACAATTTGCAAATTAGAATTGTGCTTACCGGATTCAAAGTGACTTTACCATGTCATCAACACTGTATAGTGCCAAAATTTTGATAATTGAAACAGTGCATGTTTCTCCGTAATGTTACAATGTTGCAATCCAAGAAATATTCCTCGAGATTCGCTGATTTCCGCTATACTTCAATGTGGCAGTATTCCAAAAAAATATGAATACGAGTAACCTTTACACGCGTCGAAGTAAAACTTCTTTGACTTCGTACAGATGACGATTAAGTCAAAAATAAATGAATCATGTTAGAGTAAAAACAGTACATACTGATAACATAAGAACAGTTATCATATACTTATTCATATACAATATTATACATAATAATTTAATAAGTATCGCTAATTGTGTACCTCCGTGTCGGGGAGCAATAAGAAAACATCCCGCAACCCCGTGCCAGCGCACAGGGTGTCGTGGGCGGCGACTGAGCCCGCGACTGGTCTAGGCGCAGCCGAGCGCCCCGCCGTCGGCTGTGGGCTCAGCAGAGGCCTATCTCCAGCAGCGACCCACAATTGGCCGATGATGAAATTTACCATAAAATTATTATACAAATCAGATGCTATATAAATGCGGGATCGCCGCCATTCAGTTGTCCCCTAGGCGCGCCTACGGAAATTATACTTCAACAGAATATTAAATCGGTGAAATGGATTGCGAGTGAACATTGCGCGGGCCTAGACCAGGTGTCCGATACTTTCACAGGTGTGAACCATTGCAGTTAATCGAACACCAGGTGTTTCCAGTGCTTCGTGTGTGGCCTGACGGAGGAGGGCGTCCCGCAGCACGCGCAGTGCGCTGATGCCTTCGCCGGAGACTTCCTGCCTCTAGTGCCGGTCGACATGACGGCGAGAGGGAAAATATCTAAATATCGGAAGTATTGTCGATACCTAGACGTGTTAGTATGCAACAAGACGATTTGTTGGATCAATATGAAATTAACAAAGAGAATTGATCGCTCGACGCTGCTTTCCGGACCATTCATGTTGTTTGAGAATCCGCCTATGAAGATTGTCATAAAGTAATAGATTGTTATTTGAATGTTCTAAGACTGAGTGCTAGAACACGAGTCTCCTCACAGAATCATAGGATAAAGGCCTTAGTCTTGCCACCCAGGATAAGTGGGGGTTGGCAGACTTTACATGGGTTAGAGAACAGTTAGAGAACGATCATCTAGAAATTGTTCCATTGCATAGCGATATAAAGCACTTTCCGTTACCTCGCGCTGACTGAGTCCAATTTGCCGTAAGCCTCGTCCGCGGTTCCTACAACGGCTTCCGTCTTCGCAGCAACCACTACGTGACGAACTCGTCGATGCCGCGCTCGGTGTACGGCCGCTGGACCGGCGGCTGCTCCGTGCGCTGGATCGACCTCAGCGGCATCTACACCCAAAGAAGTTGCAGAAACAGAGAAAGGGCGATTTTAGGGCGAAACTACGCCAGCAAGCGTATGGCGAAGCTGGAAATGGCACTTAGTGTAAGTTAAACACTCATTGCACTGAGTTAACGTACTAGGCTCTAGTATGACACAAAAGTGGAGAACAAATAATATGTTTAGAACGTGGACAACGGCTGCATCAGCAGTCCCATGGCGACCCTGGTGCCGCTGTCCAGGGGCATCTCGCTGTACGCGCGCTTCCAGGCGTGCGTGTGCACGGGCAGCTGGTGCAACGCGGGCCGCGCGCCGGCGCCGCGCCGCGCCGCGCTGCTCGCCCTGCTCGCGTGCCGGCTGGCCATGTCCTAGTCTAATGTATCACCTAACACACAGACTGTGTCACGCAAGTAAATCTTTTTGTATCTCTTGTACGACCTGAGAATAGAACAGGAAGAGGGAAAATGTATCGTTTTTGTATGTTTCTTGTTTCTGTGAAACGTAGTTCCGTAATGTTTTTTAATTATTCGGTAATTAATTAAATCCTTTGCTGTGAATACGCAACGTATATTCATTATTTTCATATATTTGTTTTTAACCATTTAAAATACGGCCAGCATTTGTATTGTTTTCTTCAACATTCTTAGTTTCAGTTGCCATGTTTCAATTTAAGTACTCATTTTTAGTCGTTGTGAAATCTTCACGGGTACCCAGCTTGGTCGTGGCGGGCTCTCATCGATCTAAGCTACACCGGGGTGGTTTCAGATCGTGCAAAAACAAGAAAACTGATATGAAAGAATTGATGTAAGTAGTACATCAACTTAAAACTAATTAAAAAAATAACTGTTTACAATACTTTTCTTTTGTGAATTTGCTGTGAAATAGAAGAAAATAGAGCACAGCTTTGAGTACCTGAAACCTAGTACACATTTGAATATGTAAATAAAGATTTCACTGCCCGTAATGAGCAGGAGGGGCCTGGGTTGGGCAAGGACTTAAGTGGACCGCTGAGTAAAATCGTTAAACATAAGGTTATTATAAATTTTTGTCACTTTATCAATATTATTCAAGCATTTTCAATATTTAATTATTTTAATATAATACTTGATTAATATGATTATTACTTTAATATAATACTTGACATAAGCGCATTATTGGGGAATGAACACATCGAAAACGTGACACACCCCCCACCCCCACCCCCTCGACGCTAAGGCTTAATCCGCACTCGACCTCAGCGCTAATAGAAGGACTCAAGGATCTCCAGACGACCGCGCCGGCGTCCACGTGGCGCGGCTCCGCGGCCCCTGCCACGCTCTCCACCGGCATCCGTCCTGGCTCCCGGGACCGCTTTAGTCGCCTTTTACGATACGCGATACCGTAGCTCGCATGCTGATCCCAAGGACAATGTGTGTTATTCGCTTACGGCTACACTTCTAAATGTCAGAAATCCAAAACTGTTTAATTTAAACTCGGAGGTAAGTCGGTTTCAGGAGAAAGTTACAGACCATGACATGGAGGAGCACTTGTCACCGAGGAGAGAGCGTCATGGTTTGCAGTAAACACACTTCGCTCGTAGAATGTTTAAATCTGAACATCACACCTCTCCATCTATTGCATATTGAAACCTAAAAATAAGGAATAGCCCGAGTGACTGGTTGGTCGAGTCTGGTTTAGTGTGTCTACGACACCTTACAATACAAGTTAGGGATCTCCACGAACAGGATCACCATCATGGAACGCGTACAAAAAGTTTACAAAAGTAATAGAAAACTACTCGTATATTTCACTACCCGACGGGCGCGTCACAAAGCAGCGTGTACGTCGCACGGACGAGAGCGAGGGAGCGCGCGCGGTGGGGCGCGAGTCGGTACAGGCGGCGGCGCGGCGGCGGCGTGCGGCTTGATGCTGCTCCAGCGACGGCTCGGGCCAGGCCGGCGCACACTGCTGGCTGTAGAGACCGTGGGCACGAACAGTGTGCGGTTAAAGTAATTTTAAATCTGACTAAAATGCTATATATTTAAACGTGCGCCGTCGGCCTGCCTCTGAGCCGAGGTCTGCGATAACCCACCCGTGTTTATACCGTCTTAACACGATCGGTGTTAAACAGCTCGCCATTTGACATTGTATCTATTTCAACGTAATATCACGCCTGCAATCCCGAAGGTGTAGGCAGAGGAGTCTCATACATTCCTCCGTTTTACCGTTTACCTTTACGTCCCGTCATGGAATAGGGCTTGAGCCTCACGCACTCACCGCCACTAATTGAAATGATCTGTTAGATAAATCAAATATTACCAAATGAAGGATCTTTAATTTTATACACTACTAGTAGTAGTAGTAGTAGTTTTATATTGTACAAGACGAGTGCGCCATACTGAGAACATGAAGGTAGTGGAGTGGGACTGGGTCGAAACAAACAGAACAGTACACCGCCAGCGTGATGGTGGCCTTGAGCGGCTTATGTCCCCATGCAGATGCTTCACGAGGGACTCCTCGTGAACTAACTTAGCTGCCAGGCTGCAAGTGCCACCAATGGTCAATATAGTTTGACGTTTAATAAAAGAAAAGAAAAGTGGCAAGTAATAAATATAACGAAGAAGACAAAATGTGGAGCCGCTGCGTATGTAAATGGGAGAGGGCGCTCAATGAGGCGTGGAGCGCGCTGATCGCGGGGGAGTGGCCGAGATTTATCGTGCTCTCGTATCTGTTTGCGAACAAGTGTATTTTGATCCCTGCAGGCGCCGCGCGTGTCTGCGCGAGTATTGCTGCTACAGTTATCCCACTACAGATATCTTCTCCTATTTACAATTAGCAGACACGACAATTTCTGTCGGGTGGTCCGATAGCAGAGCAGCGTAGTACACTCCCACGTTTCACCAGTTACGTTTACGCCCCATTATGGAATAAATGGTGAGCCTATTGCCATGCATCGGCC
>DWEI01000946.1:0-18481 GCA_018245875.1 Mysoria ambigua | reverse complement strand
GTGTTCGACCCGGGAATCGAACCCGGGACCTCCCGATCGGCAGTCGCACCTACAACCAACACGACCAACGAGGCAGTTTACAGGCCGTTTACCTAGATTTTTATTATTATGTTGATGGCTATGTTATTATAAATAAGAAGAAATATGTATATGAAAACATATCGATGGTCGCAATATGACAGGAATAACATTTGGGCCACTGACCGAGAGATTACCACGTGGGCGTAGAACGGCATACATACATACGCACTCACACACGCGGCCAATGGTCGAGACAATTTCAACAACTATACGACGTTGTAGTATTCAAAAAAGGCGATACAAAAAGAATCATTCAACGCGATGCGCAGAAAGAATCTTTTTTTTGGTTTTTTGCGATAAGAGAAAACACGGTACCGGCATTCTGTTGTGTGTTTCGTACTCGGCGAGACAGCAAACGCAGCGACAGGGAGAAGGTGCCATGTTGACGAGGTAATGATGCTGATATTGGGGAATGGGAGCGAGGTGACGGAGGACACGCAACAGAAACATATAGGACTTGGCATGTGGATGAAAACCATAAATCGTGCGCAGGTTCATTCGTGGTGTTTTACCTTAAAAAGATTCTTAGCAAGATACTGGTTCCTATTAGTAGTCATTATTAATTCTACACTGGTGATAACAGATAACACATTTCTACATATTAATATATATTTTTATCTAGCAACATCGTATAAAAATTCTCATGATTCAGAGTATTAAAATTGATTTTTATACATTTAACCAGAGATAAGCGAAAATTACTACTACTTGGTAATATTGGAATGTTTAATTACCAAATTAATGGTCATATTATGTCTAAATATTTCTAAATTGCTATTTGGTACGAGCGACTTCCGTTTGCTTATTTTTTTTAATTTAAAACTCCAGTTTACTGCATGATGTATACAAATTGTACTGTTAATTGGCCACTCGACTATTAATTTAATATTTACCGTTTATATTTACCGTTGGTCTCTAATTCACCTCGATCAACCTACCAACCCGCACTCGACCAGCGTGACCCGACTGCAGCGTTAACCCCTTGATTTTAAGGAGACCCGTATTCTAACAGATATAAAAGGTAGATTTTTTTATACTGTAAGATGTGTTAATTGAAATACACATTTGAAGCTCATTTAATGAAAACATAATAATAAAAAAGTTAAAATATTTTAAAGGCAAACCCGACAAAGCAAAAGCGCCCATACTGGATTGGTCACTGGTATGACTGGCCGACTGGAAACTGGTACTATTTATGAGTACCTACCAATAATTTTCGCACACAGCCTTGCTGAATGAGCTAACGCAACTTGTAATAGTGCTTAATCACGACGACGATCGCTCCTTCGGCCCGTTTTTAATTGCGAGCCCGCTCCGGCCCGCGGCCGCGCGTCCGTGTGCGAATGTCATTGCCGTCCTGTGCTATCGTCGTGCGGATATGGTATTGTGTTATCTGCGGTTGAAAAGTTTATCCTACTTTTGTAATGTATAAACTACCTCTACTCTTTGTGTTTTCGATGTATATTTCGTGTAGTATGCAATGTTCCTTACAATATATTTGAACCTTAATCATCATTATCATCGGCCTATTTTTGTCCACTGCTGGACCTAGGCTTCTCTAATAGCACACATCTGAGCTCGATCTTCAGCTCTTTGTATCTAACCGCTGTAGCCACTTTGCGTATATTATTTACTCCACCTTGCCTGAGGGCGTCCTATGATACGTTTGGCAAAATATATACATATAATTATTAGTATCTTTGTATATAGTTCAAAACAGAAATAGGGTTAGTCCTTCGTACCGTAATATCTTATATTCTAACATCCTATCGTTATGCCCAATTCACGTTATCTTTAACTTTTCTTCTTACTTGTCTTCTCTTTCACCAGTGCCTTTACATTGTATCCTTAAAATATGTTCATTGTCTGTACTTACCTTTAGAGGTTCTATGTTCTGGTCTTACCGATACGAAAATTAAAAAAAAATCCACCAATTTCTTAACTTTCTATTTGTTCTATTTCCTAGCTCCTTCTAAATCGCTTGTGTTTATTGTAGCCTGCTGAGACCACATCAAATCGACCGAATACAAAAAACCTGATACGCATCCTTGATGATGAAATCGAAAATTAAATGTTACACAACGATTAATCTTAAATTGCATTTAATAATAATAACATCTTTTCATAATCATATTTCATGTACTTCTATAAATATGTTAATTCAATAGTACATCCTGATATATTGGATGATTATGATCTGTCATCATTGATATCTATAGGCACTCATATTAATGATTTAAATTGTGTAATTGTGTTTTATGCAATGATGACAATTACATTTTTCAATTGTTCTATTGGGTTAATTTAATTGTGCTTTTATTCATATTAAGGTTTAAATACCTTTGATACTTAAGATTTAATTAATCATTTGTAATTCACATTTAATATTGAATCAAAATGTTTCTCTCGGGATATTTACATGTTATATTGCAGTACGAAATTTTTAATATTAATTTTTAAAATATCTGTAATTTATATACATTTTTGTATTAAACATTCATTTTGTTATCTTAATAAAAATATGCTTTTGTTTTCTAATGTAGTCATTTTTGAAGAACTCGTTTCTGCTTGAGAAAACAAAGAATATTGTCAAATAAACTGGCGTATTCACGAATTATCTTATCCTTAATAGTAAAATCTAGTCATGTATTCAACTTGCCAAAAATAGCAAATTAATATTTGTCAATAACATTTCGATTTACAGTCAAAAATGTATATACATATGTATACTAATAAATTTTTTATGAATAAAAAATGACAAAAAAAAAATTTGTAATAGGTACAAAACATGTCGATAGTGCAAATTATGTATCAATGATATGAAGTTTAATGAAAAACTACGAATTAATATAGATGTCTATTGTATGTAACGCTTTTCAACAACGAATTGATTGTATACTTTAATAAGAGCATAGAAATCATACAGTTTTACTGCCTCGTGTTGGTTGCAAGTGGGACTACCGATCGGCAGGTCCCGGTTTCGATTTCCGAGTCGAACATTACAAAAAAATTCTAATATAAGATTTTCTAGTAGTGCTTCGGAGTGTGGATATGTGCCTGATGCATGGCAATAGGCTTACCACCTATCTCATAGTGGGACGTAAACGCAACCGGTGAAACGTAGGAGTGTTCTGCATTCCTCTGCCAACCTCTTTGGGAATAACAGGCGTGAAATTACGTTGTAAACGAATTATAATGATAGTTATTATAAAAATGCATTTACGCTTATATCCGTCACATATCCATATAAAGCGCACTATTGGAATTTAATCTGAAATTAATGTATAGTTAATTTAATTCAACAGAATACAAATTGTTTGTTTTTTAATGTATTTCTATCGATTATATAAACACATTGTCAATATTACCCAATACTCATTATCAATTTTTGGGTAATATTTACAAGGATCGGAAAACAAAAATTTTTGTTTATTATTTCATAAAAGTACTTTTTACATATAATGTGCCATTAACATCGCAGCTTCAGCTTTTTCATTGAATGATAAATTAATATCGTAATTTATAAATACGTTTACTTCGCACTATTTGTTCGTACGTATGTGCGTATTTTTTACCCTAAGCTGTAAGATATTTATAGCAGCACGTTTTGTTCGAGTTTGAAGTTTAAATAAAGTTTAAATAAATGAGAAATATTGTTTCATTTCATCTATGTTGTTAAAAATGCTATATGGTTTTTATATGAATTATAAATACTTTTTTAAAAAAACCATTTACACTTAAAATAAACTAAATCTAGATTATCCACTTGGGGGATTGTTCTGGAAAAACTGTCAGCGTTGTCTGCCTCTAAAAACACTTATTATATTGATAAAATTAACTAAAATTACTGTTATTACAACAACAATAACTTTATTTATCACATTTTTTTTTAATTGGAATTTTCAACAAATTTTCCTGAGTCTCGAACATTTCCGAAATCGCAATGAAATATTTACGAAAATAATAAATAACCGATTATAATTTGAAATTACAATACACAGGCGAAGAATGAAAGTTTTTTTAACATTAAAATTACCACACCTTCTATGGAGCTTTTGATATTCCCCCGTTTTTCGTAGCGTACGATAAAATAATAGTATCGATAAGTTATAGCCAAACCTAAATTGTACCATCAATGTCAAAACACAATGTAATATTATATAATAAGTAATTGTACGCTTATTATACTCAGAGAGGCAGGAACGTGTCATCACTTACATTTTCCTTTCACTTTGGAGTAGGAGGTCACTCCAAGACACTAACAGTAATTTCAACTGCAAAATCTCCGTTAGAAAAATAATACCAAATTCGGGATTTGGATCAAAGACGCTGTCATTATTATAATTGAAATTCATCCAATGTGCTATCAATAAACATGATTATATATCTAATTAAAATATACATTTTACCAAAAACCCAAATTTCACGCTTAACAAATACCCAAGCATGACGCGCAATTAAGATTCCGTCATCTTTGCACAGGCCATCCTAACTTCGCGACGCGGAGTCGTGCTAATAAATTTGTTAAAAAATTCAATATTTGACATTCCCCGGGACGAAATGAAAGATTTCGCCGAGTAATGGGCCGTTCTCAAAGTGATAAATCGTCGATCGCATTTTTATTTTTATCGAGCTATTATTCATGATACGCCCGCGGTAGCGGTGGCGATGACAAATTGAGAAAAATAGTACCGAGCGAATTGAGTCGTTCGCAAATTTGTATCGTCGAAAGACGGACAATCGTCGAAACAATGGTCGTTCGAATGCTGCGTAAATTAGTATCTAAATTTAACTATTTTTGACATCCTCTTACAACATCAACAAGAACTTGTGTCGCATTTAAGTTACTTAGATTCCGTGTTTTCGCAATGGTTCGCCATATGAAGCAGATTCCCCCCTTATAGCAATAGTTTTATTATGTCAAAATGAATGTTCCCATACCAAATCCAAATTAACAAGAAATATTAGATTGGAAAAATGTACATTAATAGTTGTCTTTTTAATACATAGTTCATTTTGATTTAATTTTTTAAATTGTTTTTTATTCTGTTAATTCAACTAATACCTTTGTACTGTTGTATGCTTTTAGGTACTTGTTGTACTAATAGGTAGGCTCTGGACATCTACAATACACGTCAGTGTGGGACCAACGATCAAACACTTTTGTATTTTTCTGTCAATTTATGTACACAAATTAATTAATAAAATGTATCAATACCGACCCGCCTGCCCAGCGTGGAAGTTATGGGTCCCCCGTGGACTTGTCTATGTTTAGCGGTGGATTCAAAACCGGCCAGTTATAATAATTTTGTGTCTAAATAAATTTGTTCTCTTTCAATATTCCTTTTTTCTTGTACATTTAATACTTATATGTACCGTAAAAATATGTGAAATTAAAATATATTACATTTATTCTTATTACTCAAAAGATTACCCTACTGAAAATCAAACGGGTACTATCCTAGTTTTAAATCGATACATGTAAATTATTTGCTTCTTAAAACATAAGAAAATGTAATTAACGTTTATATAGTACAAATGTTCTAGCCTTGATAGATGTGCGATATTACTAAAATTTAAGAACTCGATCTACCATATAAAAACAATGCAGTTTATATGTGAATAAAACACACTAATATGTGAATATTTTAATTTAAATAAAAACGATTTCCTACGCTAACAAAATTTATTCCATGCCAAAAGATAATAAAATGCAATGGACATATAAGATTTGAGTGACACATCGCATTAAATTTCATTGCAATGTACATTTTATAAAATATTTTCTCGCTTCTTAAAGGTATGTAGTATCAAATTTATATTATTATTATTTCATAGTCGTTTTGTATTGCTCAATATATTTGTAAACGACCTGTAGTAACCTGGTTCATCAATCTGGTTCATCAATCAAAATTAATAAAATGTCTTTTACTGGTTTATATCTTTCATTTAGCAATAAATGTTAATAACTTTAATAATTATCTACAACTACTTGGCATAATTCACATTCAATAACAAATCATATTTTTTACGTTGTTAATTTTTAAAAACGTAATATCACGCCCATAATCTCCGAAAAGGCAGACAGTACACATTTACATCACAAAAGTTATGTTCACGTCCACCTATATAATGATACGTTTAAGTTAAGTCATAAGCTAATGTCTGATAATAATCCATCGATTCTTTCATAAACGTTGCATGTTTGTAACACGCTTTCCAAGGGCCGGATACGCATTCAATTTTTTAATAAAATCACAGTGAAATTGTCATACGACTCCTTAATACAGGATTATGCAGTCGTGCGATATTGTCGAAAATGGAACGTAAATTTCCTGCTTAAATTTTGATCTGCAGTGCACTGAGATCGGATTGTTTCAGACGTCGCACACCTACAGCTTGATAAAATGGAACAACCGACGCTATCATTGCGTAATAGCTCATTTTGTTTATTTATGTTAACAAAACACATTTCCATTTGTTGGGAAATGTTTGCAGAGCGTTGCAATTTAAAGAAATATATTATATAAGCTTTTGATCCGCGACGCTAAGAACGCGGACATACGAGTACCTCTCTTTTGCGACGTCGCGTCGCTCTATCTGTGTTTTGCGTTTTCTCAAAAATACATTTCCCAGTGAACGAAGCGTACATTGTTAGGTACTCAGTATTGTGTAGCACGGACAATTTTTGTATGAATCTCTCCGGTTTCATTCGGTTTATTCCGACTGTTTTTCTAATTTACATCATTCCAATGTGTCATAGTGTATAACTAAAGACATCATTTTCTTTTGATGTATTTTATTTTTATATCTGAATAATATTTCTACGTAACTTAACTTCACGCCTGTTATCCGTGAAAGGGTAGACAGAGGATTGCAGAGCATTCCCACGATTCACCAGTTACGTTTACGTCTAACATGTAATAGGTGGTGAGCCTATTGTCATGCATCGGGCACATATACAGACTCCGAAGACTTCTATAGTTCAATTACATTTAATTAACTTTAAATTCCCATTAATTTTATTAACTTAAAAAGTGTTGATCATTGTGCGGTGTATGGCAATAGGCTCACCGCCATTACCATATAGTGAACGTAAGTGGTAAAACGCGGGACTACACTATACTGCTCTCCCTAATTCTTCGAAGATAACAGTCTTGATTTTATGTTATTTTGATAGGTAGAATAAATATTACTCAGTGTGGTCTTTAAACGCCTTACCGAGAAACGGAGTGTGATAATTGTTGTATAATGGCATCCTACTCACTAAAACCCCACGATGGCTATCAAGCACACGTTGGGAAAAGCACTGGAATCTCATAGGAGAATAAAGACAGATTTGATCCACTTGAGAGATTACTGTGGTTTGGAAATCGTTTTTAAATAAAGAACATTAAAACAATTCGTTCGGAACCATATCACCGCTAGATACATTTCTACGGTTCCCGGCGTGCTGTTCCTGCACATTTCGTTGCCATTTTATACTAAGCCAGAAGTCTTATTAAAAAAGATTGATTGAACATCATCACCATTAATCCTATTCCCGGGTTTAAATACACTAAAGGCTCACACATATCAAAGGAAACTTCTAATTCCGGCTCATACTCGTATCTCCTATTCATATTATAAAACAGTCCCCGAAAGCTGTGTGTGCGGGATTTTCTAAAAATATAATGAACGGATTTTTATACTGATTTTACGAAAAGATAGTGCATTTCTCGAATAAGGCTTACGAGGTGAGGAGTTTTAGGTTACTAGCACATACGGTTTTAAGTAAATTGAATGAAATATAACGATTACCGTTGAAAAATCTTAACTCGCGTGTCACGTGAAGATGCATTAAAATAATGTATTAAAGAATTGTAGGTGTATCTATTAAAAATGTTACAAAACACTCTGCGAGGGCTTGTTACTGTCACTTATAGTTAATTCACAATAACTACAACTAGAAACCCCGATTCGATTCCCGGGTCGAACACTACAACATTTTCTAATTTAGATTTTCTAGGAGTGGTCCGGCGTCTGGATATGTGCCCGATGCATGGCAATAGGCTCACCGCCTATTACATAGTGGGACGTAAACATATCGCGTGAATCTCTTCGGGGATTTCAGGCGTGAAGTTACGTATTTTTTTAGAAACCCCGGTGAAGCTGTGAAAGCCATTAGTAGGGTTAACTGAAAATTACATAAAAAAAAGCGCGCATTATTAGAGTACTGTAACTTTGGTAAATTTACGCGGGAAAAACTTTGTGATACACAGTTGTCCACGCGGGCGATGCACATCTAGTTGTCATATAAAAATATGTACTTTTATCGTGGATTGTAATTCAACATTTTATTATCTTGTTCGCTTCTGCGTAGCGTAAAGACGATTTAATACGGTCATGATCGTTTTATTATACGACAAATATAAAAATACTACCACTTATTTCTGCTTAATATCAACAATAATCAGGTATTCCTAAACTGAACTGGCCCTTATAAAATAAAACTGGCAACGAAACGAAAGAAACAAAAACGACCGATACCCCATAAAAGACCACCATTACAATCGTTCATGTATTCAAGGGCGAAATAAATCGGCATCGATTCTATCAGCGCGCCCTGAGCGCGGGGTCCACATAAGCCTATTAAGACAAAATCAACGGGGTTAACAACATGTTATTGGACCCGATCAGACTTACACATCCCCGGGGGAAATCAGGGCTGCGTTGGAACTCGCGACAAGTTTAATCAAAGGAAATATAGATGGGGGTAAGGAGCGGTCGTCACGACGCCTTACGGATAACTTATTTATTGGATTCCGGCCGACGCTCGCCAGCCCCATCGCCTTGACCACCGGACGGCCAAAATATTCAAGTTTATCTTCACGTTATAATGTCGACTAATTCCTTTTACTATGCAAATGGAAATGCAGGCTATTTACTTATGTAGTTATGCATTAATTTATACATTAAACCGAAAGCTCAATTTATTCATAATTAATGTATACTTTTATTACAAATTTAATAGTGCAATAAATAGGTTGGTTTAAAACCAATTAATTTCACATAAAATTACAGTTTTAAATATTTATAAATGTTTAATAATTGTAGATTAATTCAATAAATTACACATGCATTCGAATAAAATGTGACCTAACCTTACGTATTTTACAAATAAAATTGTCACGTTAAATAAAATATATATAAAATTACCTATAAAAATTACATCTAGCAAACTATCGGTAGAAAAAATTTAAACGTAAATATAATGTCTTTAATGATATTATATTTACGTTTAAAAAGTTATGTACTTTATGAATTATTTCAGTTAGATTACAATTTCGTAAGTACAGATGATTAGAACTACTTGCACAATCGAGCGAACAAACAAATCTACAAACTGTAATAATTACCATTAATTTGCATTATATAGTCCACATTTAAAATTCAACGATCTAAAACCGTAACTAACATTGAAATAGAACCAGATATCTATCAGAACCCTATAAGAATTACCTGAAAGGGTAAATTATTACCAATAGATCGACGGAGCACACTCGCTTCAGATAAATCGTACACACCCTTCATATTGTTCCACTGTCTTGATGACTAAGTACAGCAAGAGTACAAGTATATACTAAGTACTGCTAGAACCTACTGAATTTATATAATTATTACCTAATTGCAACGAAAAATAATAATAAATATTTCAACTTATTTTTTTGTCATAGTGAAATTGTTTCAAATAAAATACCATTTGCTGTAGCAGTGAAGAAATACTATGCGAGGTAACTTATATATCTTAAGATCGTTGCATTTAATAATACAAAATATAATGAAATAATACAAGTTACTACATACTAAAAACACATGTCTTAAATATAAAAAAATCTTAAATAACTGTAATCTGTGAACAACTTGACGTATTATATCCTTATATTAATAAACCAATTAATAAATACCTCATTACTCTCATCTGTTGCTGTAGTGATTTATTAACCGAAGGTTGCGTAAAGGCCAACTTATGTTGGTCCCCTTGGTTCTCGCTCGAGGACTACACTCCATGCCCTCTTATTGGGGATAATTGAATTACACGTGTTCGAAGGAGGTTTCGCCGACATACATCAGGAGACGCACACGAACTTGACTGTCAGTAGGTACAAGAACATTGTGTATTATTAAATGTTAAATATAACGAAATTATATTGAAGGCTTTCTGTGTATTTTACAAAAGGCTGCAGGCAGGGGCTGGATGCGACAAGCCAAGGACAAGGCGCAATGGCGCTCTTTGGAGGAGGCCTATGTCCAGCAGTAGATTAAGATAGGCTGTTGATTTGATGTGTATATTTTACATGTAGTACAGTTATATTGTGTCTACACCACCCTTTTATTGTTCCATTATTTGAACACGGGTGTCCAAGCAGAATGTGAGAGTTAATGCCATAGTTCAATTGGCCAAGGTGGCAAACAAACTAGCAAATTCCAGACAGCTATATATTTTTTTCATAACTTCAAAGTATATGCAAATTCAAAGTAGTATGCAAGTCACTTTAAGTTATTTTCTTTAACGATTCCAGCGAGAGGTGCCTACTTCATCTTAAAGCGCATATTTTGTAAAGACGTGCCCGCCAGGATTCGAAACCGAACTGCCGAACGAAATAATGACTTTTAAAAAATGTATGTGGTACATTTTATATTGAGAACCTAGTTTACAGTTGTTATGGGTAAGGTCACGAATGTACGCTTAAGAAATAATTTAGTATTACATTTATAATTAAATTATTCTATGCATTATGCAAATACGCGTCAGCTGTAATAATTAAAATTATTTTATTGACTCTCCCGTTGGTCATGTTTCTTGCAAGTGTGACTGCCTATCGGGAGGTCCTGAGTTTGATTCCCGGTTCGATCATTACAATTTTTATCTAATTTAGACTTTCTAGTAGTGTTTCAGAGTGTCTCACCGCTTATACCACAGTGGGACGTAAGCGTAACTAGCGAAACTTGGGAGTGTTCTGCCGGCCTAGCTCTTCAAAGATAACAGGCCTGAAGTTACGATTTATTATAACTTAGATTTTTGTATTTTTTGTATTATATTTGCTTGTTGCTTGTATTTGCTATATATGTATAATTTGAAATTGAAATTTAACGTAAATATACATAAAATACATTACTTAGTCACTTCACTTTACCTGTCACCCCCAACATTACAGACTCTACATTCCAACTAATCCTTAAATCACTTAAATATACATAAAATACATTACTTAGTCACTTCACTTTACCTGTCACCCCCAACATTACAGACTCTACATTCCAACTAATCCTTAAATCACTTAAATATACATAAAATACATTACTTAGTCACTTCACTTTACCTGTCACCCCCAACATTACAGACTCTACATTCCAAGTAATCCTTAAATCACTTACGGCAACTCTTGGTGGTTTATTAATGCGCAAAAGCAGAATATCTTTGGGTTTAAGTTAAAGCTGTAGTTTACACAATAGTTTGTACATCGTCTGGTAATTGCGTGCGATTTACTCAAGAAACCACTCTCTTAACTTAACTTTGCTCTTGTTAAATGTAGAGTTAATATAAAAAACGTGATTGCATATGAAGAGATAGTGATGTTTGAATATTTGTCTCTACCTATCTCGTTAAAGATCAAGTGTGACTTTAGAATAATATGCATAAATACATATAATTACATTCTTTAAATTAATTTGATGGTTTTTTTATTTACATTTTGTACAGTTCATAACTTACGTTCATCCCGTACAACATAACTTCCCGCGGTCTTCTCCTCTAAATACTTGATAATGATATTTCGTGGGTGCCACTCACGCCTTTGGTTTTGCAACACAGCATTACATCGAATATCTTCAACTCATTATCACTTATCAGCAACTTCGAATATCATTATCATCATCAGCCATTTCCTGTCCACTGCTGCACATTGGCTTCAGCTCCTCGCATCCAACCCCTGCCAGCTCCTTTGCGTGTATCGTCACTCCAACCAGCCGGAGGGCGTCCTACACTGCGTTTGCCAAGAGGTGATCTCCATTTTAGAACATGTCAGCTCCAACGGTTATCTGTTCAGCGACCAGCCTACTGCCAAAAATATGTTTGGATATATTATATAGTGTCTCTGGATACAGGAACAGAATTTATTATAGCCACTGATTTATTTATATTAAAAATGAGTTGAGATTTGTCTGTTCAGTCGTCGAAACATCCGTATGTCTGCTATGGCGCCCACGCAAAAAGGAATAAATCATGTTTCAATTTCTGCCCAAGCGAAAACCGCGCGTAACTAATAAGTTATATAATGGATGATCATGGTTGCAATTTTCGAGTTAAGGAATAATTTGCAACTGTCTTTCTCACCCCAAAGTTGAACTCAAAATTATACCCCCATAAATTACGGGTTGCAAAGTTTTGGGCCGTTTCAAGCTAATACTGAATTTCTATGATTGGTTTTCGTTGTTGTATTTCTATAAAAACCTTAATATCTTAAGATTAAAATTTGTGATTTTGCATAATTATATATTATATTAAAATGTAGCATTGAACTGCTTCACGATTTGTTTCTTAGTTTGAATAATAAGTAATAGATTATGATACCTTTTTAGACGGAGACAGTTTAAATGAAATAAAATACCAAGTTGATTAATGTATGTATTTACTTCCTACATTTATTGATTTCTAATTCAGAACATAGTCATACCAAATGTTGGCTGCTGGTAAGGTCAATAAACGCATTAATATGCATTAAACATTTTGATCGATTAATTTTATTAGGCCATTTGTATCTTCAGTCTTTCACACTTTTGTCATTCAAAAAATATACGAGTATTAGCCATTACCATTATAGCAATAGTGTAGTATTAGAATAAGTTATGTATGCATATAAATGTAAATCCAGTTGTGTGATTTGAATTTTAAAAACAGAACGTGCCACGAAATAAAAAAAAGTAATAATAAAATAGTAATATTTCCCGTACTACTCAAACAAGCAACCGTTTAAATAATTAAAAATGCTGGTATTTCTACAATGAATCTATATAACACTGATCTATAAAACGAATATTTCTTCTGTGATTAACTCTGAAGTATCTAAAGGTGTAATTTAGGGGTTAGAAATTATCTGCTCACAGAGTATTTACGAGTATATTAAAAGGCCATAGCCAACCTAAGCTGAAACGGAGACACGTGCCGCGGTCTACTCATTCCTTCCAGTAACTGGAGGGAGAGATTATGTAACAAAAACCTTACGCAACTCGGTGTAGGTACTATAGACAAAAAATAAATATGAAAAAAAAACTAGTTTATTGATAGAAGGCCCCGTTATTCCAATGGTGGTTAATGCGATTGCTGACTTTGAGATCCCGGTTTCAAATACCGTGTCGGGTGATACTGACAATGCATAACAAATTTCTAACAATGCCTCACAGTTTGTGTATTTGCCCTGTGTACGGGAAAGGGCTCACCGTATGTTCCGTATTGGCATAGGGCACGAGCGCATGAATATATTACATATCGTACAATACACAAAAGTAAGTTACAATGTATAAATTATTTTTTTGAAATTAGTAAAAAAATATTCACTAAACATGATCCTACCTTAAACACAATTTTGTTGTTTGACAATTTACTTGTGTCGGTGGATGCCTGAGTATTTGTAGCGTAAGACTTGACCCTAGTACAAGTTCCTTGTGACATCATGTATGTAATCCCCTGAGATGTAGGCACAGCAGTGTAGTATACGCCTGCGTTTCACTCATTAAGTTTACCACCCATTATAGAACATGACGTGAGCCTACTCTCAAACATCGGACACAGTTCACAATTCTGAGCTACTAGAAGAAATATCTGTTAGAAATCTAAATTAATCATACACAACAATAATCGACACGAAGTTTTGAGCTCAGGACTTCTCGATCAGCACTCTCAGTCGCACCCATTCGACCAACGAGCTAATCTATAACAATAATCCCCAAAAATTAACCAGTTTATATTTTGACTTCCCAAAACATATTTAACAATACGTACAGTCATGTAATCACTTTATATGGAATCGAAAAATAAGTATAGGTACAAGCGTGTGCTGAGATTCAAGAGATGAGCGTGCCCTGTTTAAAAAGTGGCAGGCGTTTCCCAGACTCAGGGACCCACGCGCAGTTTCAAGTGTTTCGGCGGTGAAATGGGGACAAAGTGCAAATAAGATTGAAATAGTCACTGACAAATAGTTACGGAGCGCCTTTCTGAATTTATATTACTTGTTTTGTAATTTTGGTGTTATTTTAGTATATAGGAATTGGAAATTAATCGGGAATCATATTGTAATTCACCAGTTTTATAGTAAAAAGTGAACTTACTATGACGTTAACTTTGATGTTAGTGTGAACTATTACGATAATGTGAACTGTTATTGATAACGATAAATGTGAACTATTAGATAGATGTGAACTGTTGAGTTGATGCACATATTCGTTGAGGTCTATATCCAGATACTCGACATATAAAAAATAGAGATTATTTTGACCATAATAATAATGGTGGTGATAATGGTAGCGATGATGATCATAACAATCATATTGATTATGACATTATATCATCATAGATGGTGATTATTATAATGAGTATGATGATGACAATGATGTTTCTGTTTATGATGACATTTATGATAACAATGATAATAATGATCAAAATTAATACATTGTTAGCTTATTAAACCTCTATAATCATTTAATATTAATATTTATCCATGCTATTTAAACAATTATTATTATAGGAAGTATTTTAAACAGTTATTAGTTGATCGTCAGAGGCTAATGTTTAATGAAGACTACCTTTTCTCGACGTTCAAAATTAATCTGTTTTTATCTCTCGATAGACAGCGAGTCTTATTGTTATATCATCAATGTCTGTGATCGGCTATAAAACAATTTCATTTTAAATGAAAAAAAAAATAACATAAAGTTTTTATTACAAAAAGTTACCACTTTACGAAGTTTAATATCACTGGCCGTAAATTAGAAGGACAATATAAGTAATTAGATCTCAACGGTCTTATCCATGATGTCCACTAAAGAATCTAAAGACAGCCTGTGTTACAAAGTACCGATTGCTAGAGTTCATCTAGTAATTTAATAAAATATATACCTGTCATGAAAATGTAGCGGGGACAATGAACAAACGTACATTTTAATTATAATCACGTTATTGACAAGTACTTTGCCGCAGTACGTTTGTCGGCGTTCGCGTCGCAGTGAACCGTTCGGAATCATTTAATAAACGGCCCATTCCATTATCGCTGTTTCACATTCAAACAAATCGCTTTCGTTTCTCTCGGCTCGTGCCTTTATGATGTCACTTCTCAATGTCAATTGGAACCAAATTTACGCGGCGGAAGTTAAACGCCCTGCAGACGGCACTAGGTATACTAATCGTATCCAATTTTTATTTGCTCATCACCAGTACAAGCGCATATTAACTTGCGTATGGTCCTGAGGGAAGTTTTAAACATAATTGGTACCCATGAAATATACCCATAATTATGGGCCGTATCAGTGGCCATCTTGTATGACCGTTGACTGTTCCTTAATTAAATTAAAAAAATGTATGTATGCTTCCTTAATTTAAGGGTATATAATAAATCTCAAAGAAGTTTAAAAGAGCGCTCCTACAAAGTCAGAAACACATTGACCACCTATCGGTGCTGGGAATTGCCCGTACTTCTCTTCAATATCATAAAACATATTAATATTAAAGAATATTTTTATTAATTATTAATTATGAACAATATTAGTATTATTTTTTTTTCAAAACTCGTAAGAAATTAAATATATCTTCTTATAAAAAGTTATCTTCTTATAAAAATAATTGTACCCACGATAAACTTTATTTAACACCAGATATAATGAATTTGGGCGGAACACAATTTTCTACTTAATGTAAAGTGTTTAGGATCAAGAACTGGCGGTCCTTTGAGAAGAAAAATTATAATTATTTTAGGTAAATATTACCGTGGGATTACTTGGCCTAAACGCTGATTAAATGAGAGCAGTTTAAACAAAAATTGCTATCCCCAACAATTAGTGTAGCTTGTAGGTTTTTTCATTCTTTACTTGGTTTCAAGTCTATTTACCTAATTTTTCTAATTTCTCAAATGTACTATCGTTATTTTATGCAAGTTTGTACAAGATTTTTGGGATTTGTCAACTCTATTGACTTTAATTCAGTATTATATAGACTTCTTTACATATTATGTTAATATTTGATATTAAATGATAAAGATTTATGATTTTTTTATAAAACTATCTTGTTCGCACTATACATACAAAAACCCTCATCTAATCGTCATTTTTGTCACTATAGTAACGAAAAGGAATCCACAAATATCTACTGTTTTTAATATTCACTGTCGTTTGTAAGACCTGATTCGTAATCAATCTCATTACTAAGGAAAAATTTGTACCTCGAAAGTATTTGAATCGCCTTTATGGCATACGACATTAAAGAACATAACATCATTAAAACATTAAATAACATGTAATTATACTGAAATTGCAAAATATATATAGATAAGTACCATAGAGCCACAAGTGGTTTAAACCTTACGGATTTAGTTACATTTATATATTTTTATAATATTAATGTCCCTTGCTATTTGCCGGAAAAGTCAAAGAGATTAATTCCACTTTGAAGTTAGTATCGTAGTGCACAGCAATCTGTAATATTTACCTGAGTCCCGGGAGGACTAACATTCAATACCAGAAACTAAATTCTTACCACGATTTCACCTACACGGCTACCGGCAAAAATATATTGTATTAACTTTATCTGCAAGCTGCTTTTACGATCAACTGTCAATACTATTAAAAATACATGTGCCTACACATTTTCGCCGGCGTCACATATTCCGAGATATGTACATAATTTATTATATACGTAACAAAATCAACGATGCCTACTCGCGACACGTAGCGAAACCATCGGGGCTGCGACGTTTCTATGCGATAAATAAAAACACGTTTCTGTCGCGTTCATATGGAAGTCTGCGCGTGACCCGCATGACAAGCGCGGCAGGTTCGCCGGCGGACGTCGCCGGGTGCTCGCGTCTGTCTCAACGCTATCGAGCATTCAAAGGGCGTCACAGATGCTGTGAATAGTATGTTGAATACAAAAGGATGATAATTTATATCCAGTGCTCCGAATACATGAATCTTTATCTTTTTAGCGAGCGTTCCGCTTATACGATCCCGATTCTCTTTTGTTTTATGCTTCAACGTAACTCTGTTGTAATACCGATTCTCTTTCGCTATATGCTACGGGAAATGTATGTATTTCTGGTTTACGTCGCTACGTGCACTAGCACTTGATTTGACGTGAATATTGCACATGATTGTCATTTGATGTTTCTTTGTTTTATTTAAAATACAGAAAAAAAGAATAGGTAATTTATAACACACCTGTTCAATAATTATTTCAAGTCTATCATTAAAATGTACCGTTACATGCAATTTTTTGTCAACTTTGCTATTTTTCGGCATAAGAAATTTCATTTTAAAGAAATGCAAATTAAATTCCATAGAACATAATAAAAAAAAACCTAATTTAAGCGGATCCATTCAAATAGAATAACAAAAGTACGTTAGCGACTGAATGTCCCCCCGAACGGAGACGCGTAATTCGTTTTTCCACGAAATCGGATTCTGTCCGATTCTCGGCGGGTTATTTGCTTATCTCTTTATTAACTCTCTTAATAGCAATCTTAAGTCCTATGAGAGATTGTGGTCTTATTTTTACTAGATGTATACCGTCTCCATCAATTTAAATTGAAACGCGTTTTGTTTGTTTTGTAGAATCTAGCCTGGCGATAAGGCTTTGTTCGGGCGATAATATTACTGGCCTAAGCAAATCGAGCTATTTCAAAAAATATACAATTGTCTCCTTGAAGACAGTAACGATATATATGAGTAAAGTTTAGTGAAACAAGTTTAAAAACATTAAACAAAAATCCATTATTCACCAATAAATCACAGTTTTATTTACAATGTTACAATGTATCAGAATTCGGATTGTTACGGAGATAATATTTACCTAGATTTTTTTCAATAGTAAACTATCTACATCTACAAATACCAATTTGAAACCAATGGATGAAACCTATTACATAATAAACATAGATTTACTGAGTATTTTAAATATTACATAATAGACTATTCCCTATTTATACATTTTATTAACTTTTTAATACCAATTAAAGTACCCGAAAGTAACAGTATGCCTTTCCCACCAGTCACTTCAAGGTTAAGGCGATTTTTTAAGTGGCAATAGCCAGATATAATAAGCTCAATACAATAGGCTCACTACCTATTCCATAGTGGGACGTAAACGTAACCGGTG
>DWEI01000945.1:0-18487 GCA_018245875.1 Mysoria ambigua | reverse complement strand
GGCGTTCAATAACAATTAAGAAGGTGACACCACATAATGATAGCTGCCGATATTCGCTGTTCGGTTTAACGATATTGCAAGCAAACTTGTACATTATGTACATTACGTAACTTCACGCCTGTAATCCCCGAGGGGGTAGGCAGAGGAATGCAGAACATTCCCAAGTTTCACTAGTTACGTTTACTATGGAATAGGTTGTAAGCTTATTGCCATACACCGTGCTCATATTCAGACTCCGAACCACTGATAGTAAATCTAAATTAGAAAATTTTGTAGTATTCGACCCGGGAATCGAACCCAGGACCTCCTGATCGGCAGTCGCACCTGCAACCTACACGACCAACGAGGCAGTCATTATGTACATGTAACAAATAAAGCATATTATATGCTTGCGACTGATTTGACTCAGTTGTATTACAGCCTATATAATGAAGCACAGATATAGCTTCGTATATCATGAATACTCTTCGGTATTCGTCCAGGAATGTTTTTTACTGTACAAGTAAAAGAAAAACAATATGACGACAGAGATTATGCTGCCCTGGTAAATCGATATTATTTTCGAAGCTATATGTATACTACAAATTTTATTTTGAGCTTATTAAGACGTTGTTCAATCAGACTATCTAGGTATTAGTACAAGAAGACTATGGTATAAGTACCATTTAGAATTTTTTAGGTGAGACATTTCCTACGTATGAGGTAGTCGGATCTGGAAAGGAAATCTAGTCTAAAATATATCATACTGTATATACCTCATTCTTCAAACTTCACACAGGAAGAAATTGTTAAACTCTAAGATTGCCAATTGTTTGAATAATATTTTGTTTAGCGATGTAATTTTAATGGTTTTTACCTAGTTTTGCAATAAGCTCATCTTTTACTCCATAAGACGTATCACATAACGAAAAGTAGGAGTACCAGACACGTCCGCCACCTCTCCAAGGCTTAATATTATTTTACCTGTTATTCTGTGACAAATACACCTACCAAACTGACGCGTCATTGACTTGGCTCGAATCTAACATTCCTCTTCACGCATAGTCCATTAACACGAGATTGAATTCGAGATTCCCTCTTAGTTTGTATTCCAATTAACGAAATTAGGTATAACACTATTTAAATAGTCCGGCTATTTATTTTTGCTACACGCTAATGTGAACTTTAAGTATAAACGAATTTATTTGCCATGGTAGGATCAGTCAAATACCTTTACATTTGCTTATTATATAGGACTATTACATATCTTTTAATACGCGTCTGACCAGCATAGCTAACTATTACTATACTGTTTCCATACTCACCATTGGAACGATAAAAAAGCCGTGCTTAATATACCTACTAATGGCTATCAATATGTTTTAATACAAACATTAGCGCTTTCAAAAGTATAATTAACAAGGTATGAATGGAAGCCAAACTCACAACAGACAATACAGTAATCTGGGTGCTCAACCACTGAACCAACATAACAGATAAATGAATCATGAAAGCGAAAAATTACTCGCAATCGAATTTTATCGACAATCCCAAACGTTTGTAGCTATAAAAATAAACCGCTGAAAGTTCACGACGGTACGCCGATGTTTTTAATAGAATTAATGATCAGCTCCGACTAATTAAAAACGATTCTCCCAGATAGATGAGCGCACGTTCCAATGGGACGCCTATTGTTATTTATTCTAATCAGTTATATATACGTTACGGGGTTTCTGCTAGACGTGATGTGAAAGCGAGTTAATGTGGGGGAAGGAAAGTTTGTACTCGTATAAACGTAAGTCATTATGACATTTAATGTATTAAACGTGTAGCGTTTATTTGTATCGCACGCGCTAGCAAAGAATAGAAGAGAAGCGTCGTAAATGCGATTGCCATTAAGTAGAAGAAACCTGTGTCCAGTTGAGAGAAATAAAAAAGAGTTAAGAAAAGGATTTTTTCGCAAGCCAGTTAAGTCAAATCATTTTTAATGTATTCTGCTACACACATTGACTAAAAAGTTCATTGTAAAGGTTCGTGTTAAAAATTTTAAACGCATCATTATGTGGTTACAGTAGCACTAAATAGAGAGTTGTGTATACAGACGTACTCTTTGAAATAATAACCTTAATAACATTCAGACATACAATAACGTACAAATTTCAACCACTGTTCTACCACTAATATAATTATGTTTGTCTCACACGCTAAACACCTTACTATTCGCTGTGTCGTGTGTGTAGAAAAATATAAATAAATATTAAAATCAATGAAACACCTAGTATACATAACGAATTAAATGTGCTTAGTCGTAAGTTACATAAAGGGAATACAATAATAGAATGAAAATCTTGTCTTGAAATTGGCTGGTTCATGACATATTAAAGCATATTAAAGGTATCTATTTATGTATATTAACTATTAAACGATACGTTGTTCTAGTATTTTAGCTCTAGCAGATATTGTTCTGTCTTTTTGTTCTAGTACATTTATTTAAAAATTGTTATCACAGTATTCGTTCTGTGTAGATGGTTTTATTACCTACTTTAATTTTACTGTTATTTATGCAAAACTGATAACTCTCTAGGCATGTTAAGATAAGTGTTTAATACTAGATGTGCTCACGGCTTCGATCACGTGGATATCAGTGTGTCACAAAGTTTTTCCCGCGTAAATACCGTCCTCGTGAAAATTCAAGGATGAAAAGTAACTTATATGTTACTCCACAGAGAAAAGAAAAAAATCAAATACCTATACAAAAAATATGAGCAGTCGAGCTTCAACTCGGCATATCATACTTAGTTGTACATGATATTTTGGACAGTTCACATAATATGTTTATAAATTGAAGCCTATGTGTTATTCTGATGATATGTGTTATTGTAGTGTTATTCAAATACATTCAGTAGTATTTACGTGAAAGAGTAACAAACATCCATCCATCAATACTTACGAACTTTCGCGTTTATAATATTCACAGAATTAATACTAGCGTCAATACCCACGACATTGCATCTCAGAATATATGTAACGAGGTCCGGTCAAATCGAAACGGTCATAGGCATGAATGACATGAGAATTTAGAATGAATAGCCAGCCTAGAACGGCCGATTAAATCATCACGATTTAATATACATTTGGCACAAGTGACACCACGTTAGGTATCGCAGCGGCAACAAGCCAAAATGTGCGAGTCAACTACCAGGGTTAAGTTTATTTCCTGTTTTACATGCAATTGAAAAAAATTTAATGCGATACAATTATGTGTCCATATTTGGATTTTCTTTCTCAAAACAAAGGGATAAAGTTCATATATCCAATCTATAATGTAATGCCCTTTGTAAATAATTTGTAACTTCGATTTATATTGTATTCTGTTGGATAAACCACATATTTCTTATTTTAACATGTAAATTTAGATAGCTTTGGGGTGCTTGTATTATTTGAAAACGTATTATAATCTAAAACTCTAATACTGTGTTATATGGAACTTAAATCATCGTACGTCATCTGATTAGGTGTCAGTGGTTGTCAAATCACAAACCAGGGTTGTTTATGAAACTGTAAAGAAATTCTTGTGTATGACACACACTACCCACTGTATGATAGTGTGCAGCGGTAAGTAAAAATTTTATGCAAATTGTTTTCATTTCCGTTAAAACAGAATATTTGTATTTCGTTTAGACCTAAAGATAATATAGAATTCGTTATTGGAAATATCAGAGCAGCTGTAATAGGCATAGCATTATTTTTATTTGATTCAATCGGATACAGCACATAATAAACGGAGTTATCGGTTAAAATAGTTTGCGCGAAAATTTTAAATGAAACATTCATTGATGGATTTGAGTTAGACGGGGGTTACTAAGATAAAAACAAATTAATGTCTATATTATATTTGAGAGTGCTACAACTAAAGTGACTTTTCGCAACTATTGGTATTATTTGCTTTTTTGTAATTGAAATATGGTAATCTACAGTACCAGAGTGGCATAAAACTCTATACATGGCATGTACACGAGTTTCGACTATTCTGATATTTTAGATTAACATTTATAAATTGCGAAAATGCAAATAGTCCCAAAGATAATAAAATCCAGTCATTCGGCGTCCAGGAGCCTGATTTGTGGTAACATTTTTTTACAATTTTTGGGCTAATAACTTAACACTAGTTAACTATACCTCTTAAAATTTACTTTTGCTCTCAATAATGTTATTTAATGAACCTGAATTAATTGTTTTTTCTATTTGTTATACTTTTTGAGGCAATAAATGATGATTATTATTAAAGAGTTTGTATTTCAAATAGAACTGAATAATTGGTTTTATAAAGACTACTTATGATTTGTATAGTGGAAGTGGTCAAAAGAAACTTTCTTGGGACAATAGAGTTCAAAACCGAGTTATATCTGAAACTTTGTTCTTTTTAATGTAAATACTATTTAATGCGAAATTTATATTCAAGACTGTAAAATGTTGCTTAACGAGATGAACATTGAGATCTAACTCCAATTAGAATCAAAATATAAGATGCTTTTACGTTTGAACCAAAAATGTAGTTAAAAATATAGGTTGTGAAGTTAATATTAAAGATTTTAATCGTGATTATTGTTAGAGGTATTACCAGTTGGGAAAAAGTACCTACACAAATAATTAATTTTTGACGTCTCGTCTATCAAAACTGAACTGAGTTATAAAAGTTTTACAAACCACTCAAAAATAGCAGATTGATTTTGCTCTTTTCTTAGCTTGGAAATTGCGATAGCGTGAGTCTTTCTAGAATTTCGCAGGTATATTTATATATAGGTACAGAGCACCGTAGACTAAGGGGATATTTTTTTCATGACATCTGACTGAAAACGGATTGTGAAACACGCGTTTTTCACACATTATCAAATGTGTATAATAAATATAGAGCAGCAGATTATGCAAGTTATTGGGAATACTTACCAAAAATTATATAAATCCATACATTCACCGCTGGGTGCACTGTTCACACATTATCACACAACAAACACCATGTGTCCAAAAGTTCGTTTACCTTCGTAGCCTTTCCAGTCGTCGTGATCGTCAAAAGCTTACATTAATTGGAATCGAATATTGTACATCGTCCGGGCAGCGCGGACGCCGGGATAGAATTTAGACCGAGACACGGCGCGCGTGTCGGTCTATTTATATTTTCGCTGGGCGAGACAGACGCACCGATATTATTTTGATCTCGTCTGTACAGAACGAGGTTAGATCCAATATACAATTAGGTAGGGGTTTTCGTACTTAACAACATTACTAACGTTCATAAACTAAATGTTTACTGAATATAGCAAAAATTAATATTAAATCATTCACGGTGTGTAGATCATCGTGAATTTAATCACTCCATACAGCTTGTTTCGTAAATCAGTCGTAATGTAGATCAGATTTTAAGAAATATGCTTTACGATCGTATAACATATCTGTTCACGTGGGCCTCTGATTCTAAACAGCTGATTACTATACCAGTCGGCTAGTACTACATATTTATCAATATATACTTGCAAATTTACGAATATGTATATTTAAATATTAAATAAATATGAAGATTCATAAAAACACTGGAACCTTCGATAGCAGTATCTTAAGAGACATGAAATTGTGATATAATATCCCTTAATATATTATATTTTCAACAAATTTGTGAGTATCAAGTACAAAACAATTGCATTGATAAAGAAAACAAAATATGTAACGAACAAAACAACTCATTTATTGCTGAACGTCACCTATGTAGTTTTACAGTGAAAAAATATTATGTACCCATTTCTGTATACATTCCATTAAAAGCATATTCTATAGTTTCCTATATAAATACCAACAGAAATGATATAACAAATACATTTAGAGAAAAAAACAACTATTGTATATTATTGTAACAAGATCATCGAAACCACAGCCTCAATCAGCATTTAGTTGTTAAATAATAACAGTAATATTATTGGGATTTGTAAGTAGAGTCAGTACAGGAGTATTGAGGATCAAGATGAATCTGGATTTTGTATAACATCAGTAATAAAAAAAAACATACTGATAATCTCATGAAAAATTATCACGTCATTTCTACACAAGACCAGAAAATAGTTTCCATTGCATGTGTCCTATAAATGCTTATAGGACTGACAAGACTTTTTTATTTACACCAATTTTATTTATTTCCTAAACCATACAAATTCATGTTAAGTTCAATTTACCTCATTTGTATAAAAATATTTATGATGATGGAACATTGTCACATACAAACTCTACCTCAACCAGATATATGTGTGGTAGGATACAATATGTAACTTGATTTATTCACATCCATTTTTAATATACTGTCCAAATTCATATTTTGGTTAATTTCATCACATTAATGTACTAAGAATCAATTTAAATTTGGAAAACATATTGTGACTGTGTTTGTGACTGACTTTGTTTTTTTCACAGCCCCTACTAGCTTGTTTTGTCAAAATCTAAGATTCCAAGATCATAATTAGAAAATCTTACAAATACCAAAGGTCTATCTTAACTAAGGTTAACTTCATATGAATTTGGCTTATATTATGTGGACAATTTTCTTTATTCCTTCCAATGAATTTCACAAATTCATAATTTGGTATTTTACACTGCTCTACTGGTCTTGTGGTTGCATGTACGGCTGCTGAGCCGTTGATTATAAGTTTGACTCTTGGGTAAACAATAAAAAAATATTATTGGTTGTTCTTCTTGAAAATACCTGTAGCGGCACAGATCCTAGACTTGTTTCGTTGCCATGGCTATAGGCACAAAGTACAATTCCATGGTGGGGTCTATAACCTAACTGGTGAACCGTGGGAGTGTATTACACTTGTTTGTCAGCCTCTTCCAGGAAAAAGGTAAACAAGTAATTTTAAAAACATAACAAAATATTACATTGAGTATAATATAATATTGGAGATACATGACTCTACCTGTGGCAGAAATAGATACCAAGATCACTGTGTTCTGAGGCTTTGATTTCAATAAAAAATTAAATCAAGTGGACATCAAAAAATAATAACCATATATTATTTTTAATTTCTTCCATATTCTTATATAATAAAAACCTTATTATATAACCATAAGCCGAACCAGTATACTCAGAGTGCTATGGGGGATAATTGTATTATAATAAAATATTATCTGCAAAAATGAAAATAACATCGAATATAATAAAAAAAGAAAAAAAAAATTTTTTTCTTTATTTCTTTCATCTAACACATACTATATCGTACTAATATTACATTACAATGTCCCATGTCAAAGACATTTTGTAATGCAAAATAAATTAATTTAAATAAATACTAATAAGAATTATTAGGACACCATATATCACAATTCCAACGAATTTCACAAACCTAGCTAAATAAATATTTACACACAATCAATTAAATCAATCAAATAACTTTTCTTTTTTTTCTTTATATAAGAATGCTTGTATTCATCTCGTTTAATGATGAAGAATTAATGAGTTGTTTCTTCATATTTGTTGTTGATAATAAATATAGCCTTTAACGAGGACTAACCACCTACCCTGTAAGGGATAAGACTTTATGATAGAATAATAAGGACTGCTGATTGGACATAGAATAATAGTGATAGCACTTCTATGCATCAGCCAGACAGTTATATCCCTCCTCCATTCAAATCTAACTATATGAGTTTATTATGGCTTCTGATACAACAGCTTCATACATAACTTGAAATAACCTGTCCAAATATATGACTGTGAATAGACCTATTGAATTCTAAGGATTATGCAAATAGAAAAAACTCTATGTACATTATATATATATTACGTCGGAACAGACAGGAATTCCGAAAACATTTGCAAACTATTAAAATTTTCCATTAACATACAACAAACATGACTTAACTGATTGTGTACAATACTCGACGCTCGCTCAATTATGATGCTACCTTACATTACATTACACGCTATTCCGTTCCATGGTCATCTTCATTGTACAGATCGGTCCGCCCGGCGTCCAGCATGGCTTCGGCGCTCGGTATCACGATCACCTCGCGCACGCTGTCGGAGCACGCGCCGTCGCACGCGCCGCCCTCGTCGCCGTCGCAGCCGGCGCACGCCGCGCCGACCGCCTCCTCCGCGTCCACGCACGAACTCCTCTTGTGCATGTGCTCCGCTATGTCTATCTCGCCGTCGACGCTCTCGATACGTGTGCCGACATACGGCCGCTCCGTGGACGTCGAGGCGCAGAACACCTCTATCTCCGAACATATCCTCTTCACGTTGTCGTCTAAACACGTCGAACACGTGATCTCGTCGTCGTTGTTGCTGGATATTCTGATTAATTTCTCCGTCTCCATGTGTAGCGGGGGCGTGTCGTCGCCGAGGGTGAATATCACCTTATCGTCCGACACGCTTTCGATCATGCCCTGTTCGGTTATCATTCTAGATATTTCTGAATCCGAGTTGTGCGACTTCAGGTAGCCGTGACTGTATTCGGATGTCTTCGCCTGTGTCAGCTTCATGTCGTATATGTTCGATTCGCTCCCCATTATTGAGGTCGTTGAAGCGTCTAGTGTCGATAGCTCCTGAAAACAACATATTCTCAAGTTAGTCACATTCTCCCGCCATTGTCTACATTGAACTTGTTATCGTCTACATGATCTGGTCTATGATGAATATCTTTTCTACAGATCTGTAAGATTTACATCAACAATGTCTAGTGATTAAACAGATAGCTATTCAGTATTCTCTAATAATACAAACTGTGCCAATAATCTCAATGTAGGAATTATTGTTTGTCTATGTACAGCCTGCCATATCGAACCCTGGACTCGGAGTAAGTAGTAGCTGTAGGGCTGTTATTTTGTCTCGAAACAATCTTGTCAGTTCTCTAATTCTTAACATCATCAATCTGTTTATGACTTCATAGTTGAACCCAGGTCTCCTCTCAAAATAAGATGGTCACAGAAGGCCATATTCATCATGCTGACCTAGTGTGATGTGCTGATACTTTACGAGCAATTACAGACGGTAGCAATTAATGACTTACCTGGTCATCGTGGTAGCTTCCAACACTCCTGGAATGCTTATGCCGTTTGTGCATGGCAGAGTGAGGTGATTGCCCATCTACTGAGTCCTGTAATAAAAGAAATACATACACATAAATAAAATGAATCTCATTTTAATATGTATAGTCATTATGTATAAAGTTTCTTTTGCTATATTAAATCTCAATGTGTAACTTTAGTAATCATAAGCTTTTGGATATTTTGTCTCATTTCTTTTCAACTCACTTCAAACATGTTAGAGTGTGCCAAAAAACTTAGACAAACAACTGTAACACACTACTGTTGATCTATCATTGATTTTGAAATATCTTTTGTTACACAGTAAACTTCTATTAATGAGCCTATAATAAATAATAATATTAGTCATTTTATTTATCAAATTCAGCGTTCAAGCCAGTACTAAAGATTTTTACTATAAAATCTAAGAAAAATTAAACTCAGAACCAAGGGGCTTTCGATCAGCAGTCGCCTTTGCAATCACTCTACCAACAAGAATGTCAATATAACATACCTTGAATCTGTTGAATTGTCTATATTTGGCTCTCTCGGATGCCACCAGACTCCTCAGCGACTGAGTCCTTGGACACTGGCTGTCGATCAGCCACTTGTAGGTGCCGAATAGTTTCGATGTGTCAGATCTGTGTATAGAAAATAATATACAATATTAACATAAAATTTTGATAAAGCTTCAAACATAATTTTAAATACTTTTAATATATATTTATTTCAGTTTTATAAAAGGTTTTATAATATCAAACATGGAAAAAATATATATGATATACAAATTGTTAACGATCATAGCATTACCCTTGTATGACCTAAGAAGAATTGCAGATAATTGCAGTGAGCCCACACTTCATCAGTTACATTTACATCCCTCTATGGAATAATTGGTAAGACTACTGCCATACACTAGGCACAAATCCAAACTCTGAGGCACTACTAGAAATTTCAACTAGATATTCTAATAAGGAAAACGATATAGTATTGGAGAATAGATGTAGTAGATTTGAATAAACAATACACTAATACTCACAAATTACTAGGCGTGGTCAACAATCGTTGGAGATTGGCTAGCGTGGGTCTCATGTCGAGCACGGAGAGACTCCGGCCCCATAGCAACTGCGTTATGCATTTGTTGAGAAGAAACATTCCGTAGCGAAACAGGGTGACATCACCGCCTCGGGCGAATAGCGGGATGCTGTGAATAGGAAAAATAGCATTAAGATCTAACGTTTGACTTTGAAGGGCTTGTCGATGCAGCAGTTAGAAAATGTAACCATTGAGCTGGATGTCGTAATTTCGATTCGCATACGGAATAAATATTTGTACTATGAGCCACAGTGTTCGTTCTGTGTTCTGTTCTCGGGCGTAAAAAAAATATTTTTACAAGTATCACACGAGAATTAATATGATAAATGTCGGAAAAGCGCGTGCCAACTATCCTTAAAGACTTATCTTTAAGGATATTTGGCACTCGATGCCGTCCATCCACGCCGAAAGGGACCTGGCGTGAAGGTATATCTTATATAAGGTATAATAAAAATGAAAAAAAAAAAAACTCAACACTCACTTGGGATCGGGCAGATCGGGCGTGATGTCCAATATCTTGCTGGCGGAGCCGAGCAGCGTGACGGTGTAGCGCAGCGGCTGGCTCAGGATGGCGGCCGCCAGCGCGGTGGCCTGCGCCGCGTAGCCGGCCGCCACGGCGTCGCGCACGGCGCTGGCGGCGCGCGGGCTCTCGTCGCCGCACACCGGCAGCGGCACGTCGATTATTTTCCACGTCGACGTGTCAATCTGGATAATTAGAATATAAAAGCTTTAATAACCTCATTTTGGTCAATAGCCTTACTTTGTTCAATAACTTCACTTTGTTTAGTAACCTTACTTTGTTTAATAACTTCATTTTGTTCAAAAACTTTACTTTATTCAAAAACTTTACTTTGTTCAATAACTTCATTTTGTTCAATAACCTTACTTTGTTTAATAACTTCATTTTGTTCAATAACCTTACTTTGTTTAATAACTTCATTTTGTTCAAAAACTTTACTTTGTTCAATAACTTCATTTTATTCAATAACCTTACTTTGTTCAATAGCCTTACTTTGTTCAATAACTTTATTTTGTTTTATAAACCTTGATATGTTCAATAAAAATTTGACTAACTTAGTTGTTGGGAGCAAGTTATTCATAACTTTTCCTTTCATTTAACAATATTAATTTAATCAATCGCTGTAACGTTGAAGGTAAACGGAAGTAATCCACGTAAAAGGTCTCCACAAAGTACTCTTCTCTCTCATAACATAAAGCAAGTGCAATCTGCTCGACATGGCGACATAGTCTTACAGAAGTAACTGCGAGCAGACATTTATTCAACAGCGAAATGATTGGTTTGACGACAATGTTTATCCAAAACTCACCTGTTCTATATAAAATAACTGGTGCAACTGGGTCAAAAGCTCACACCGCTGACTCGCCAGCGCCGCGTGGGTGCGGGCGGCCAGCTCCCTCAGAGCGGAGCAAGACTGTCGGGTTTCCTTCAACGCTTCGTTCCTCCGCGACAGCGTGTGATAGTTTTGCATCAGTTCTGTGCCTGAAAATATAGGGAACTTCGTTCATACTATCTAGGTATGTTGAACATTAAGGTGTGTCGAAAGATAAATAAACGTATGTTCTTTTGATGAGCCCATTGCCATACACGGGACATAAATCTGAATTGCGAGACACTATTGACAGTTCTAATTAGAAATTCTATCTAGTAGGAAAATTATGATCTGGAATTTGAGAGCTCTTGATCGGCAATCGCGTTTGCAACCGCTCGAACAGTGAGGAAGTCAAGTCAGTTAAGCATTATTTTTATTAGAAATTTGTTTAGGCAATTAATTTTACCAAATGTCCTTAGTCTAGGATGAAATGATTAAATATTTGTAGAAATGGATACATGCAAACATAACTTAAACTGTCTGACGCAAATTTAGTTTAATCGTTCACTATATAATTCTTTATGATAGTCACAAATGTACAGATATCGGAAAATGAAATGATAAAAAAAAACTCACAAACCACCTATCTTACCAACGTCCTGGTTTTCTTCGAAAAGCTTAGCGTGCTTCTCTTTCAGTCTTCTTATGTTGGCAAGCTTGCTGTCCCTCTCGTCAGATAAAATTAAGCGCTTGAAGTGTAGAATCTCGAGTTGTTTCGTCAGTCGGACATGCTCTGCCCTTTGGTATGGCGAGGGCTTCGACTGGAAAGCAAACAGTAGGAATATTAATTTCAAATTTCAAATGGCCTTTAGATATTATAGCCAAAAAATTAACAGTTTCAAACAAACAACATTAAACGCAGAGGTTGCTAATTCGCTGTACATTTTGTAACATCATTTGGAACTCAAATCGAATATTTCGAATATATATCGTTTAACGTGTCACCGATTTACAGTTTCAGGAATTTCAAAGAGACATAAAATTAAATATGTACACATTATAACGATGCTTACATACTTATTTTCGTATAAACCAGTCAAAAAATTTCAATAAAACCCACGAAAGTATCCTCGTATCTTATCAGTTAGCAAATTATCTTGCTGCTTATTTAATATACGTAAGTTATTAAATTAATTAACCTTGTAAGATAGCAGGTCGTTCAACTTCAAAGTGAGCCGTGGGCCGTTCGAAACTGGAGTTTTCTCATCCTTAATCCTGCCGTTCTTGCTCAAGTCACTTTGTGATGAGGACCTTTCCTTTTGGGGAAGATCATTCTCTTCAGGTGAAAACAGATTTCTCTGTGATCTACTTCTGGACTTGTGTTTTATTTCGAAACTGTCCTCTGGTAATGACCAATTGTCATTCGCCAATGCGGATTTTTGATAGATCCTCTGCTTAATTTCCTGCACTGCTTCCTGCCTCTTCTTTATCGAGTATTGAAGTAAATGTAGATTTTGAAGCTTCGTTGCGTTGTAACTTTGGCGAATTTCCGATTTCAGGAAATTCAATGCCAAGTAACGGTATTTAGGCACGCCATCGAATTCGTTTCTTAAATCATAACTCTCAGCTGTTTCACTTAAATCTATTTTGCTAGCGGATAATACTTCATGTTCATTATCACAGTTTTCATCACTGGTCGTGAATTCCTTTACGTCTAAATTATCCGGTGAATATTCATATATTTGATTCGGGTCAATTTTCCTACGTTCACTACTGTCGTCTCTATGTCTTATGCCTTCTCTATGATTCAACGGCATGTTCAAACTGGTTGATGCTCTTAGAGTTGGAAAGTTCTGTTTAAAAACTCTTTCCACAGGGCTTTGGCTTTTAGAGTATTCTTTGTCTGACTTCCTCGAGAATTTATTCGGTGATAACGACCTACCTTCTTTGAACTGTTTATAATTATGCAAAACTTTGGAATCGATTGTGAGCTTTGAAACGTTTGTTTTATCCGAGGATTCGGATGATAAAGAACCGTGTTCAATTTCGTTTTCTGGGGGTATGATGTCCAATTTCAAACTTTTGTAGGAGCAGAAATAGCCACCATGCATTTGAAAGACCAGTGTGTTGCTTTTGAAGCAATCGGAAGTGAAATTTAAAGCTAAATTGGCCCCGATGTACCTTAGACCGCTGAAGTACACACCCCATGTCTGTATAATGGTATCTTGGACCCTATAACATTTCTCCTCGCCATCTGTACATGGTGGAGCGAGGATGTGACACCATATCCTAATAACAACGTTCGTGGAAGACATTCGTTGAGTAATTTCTGAAATGAATAAGTATTGAACTAATTATCGAGAAAAAACAAAAGGCAAGATATGCTAAATGTTTCTCAATAATTATGGATAAAGCTGATTTCAACAACAATCAATCAAGTAATCAATTTACAAATACTGTACTTAAGGTAGTAACTTCACATTTTTAGACAAACAATTGATATTTTCTCATTATAACCATACTGCTATACATTTTTTAAGATAATCAAACCCACATGGACTAATTACCCATATTGATAAACGATGAAAACACAACCAACTGTGACTATGGCACATTCGATAAAACTTCCAATACCGAAAACATTTGAAGTATCAGATAACCAAAAGGTGATTCGTGGTGATGATGGCATGAGAAATTAATGTGCATTTTTCTTTACTTATAAATATCCTTTCGACAAAGATCAGTAATAGTCAATATTTTTGTGTACAAAATATTTCAATTAGACATGGTAAATATGAAATCACAACCAAGACATTATTCACGACAACAATTTGTCGTTCAGCGTAAACAACGTCACGTCAGAATAAAACATAAACACAATGATGTGCCAATGACGCTAAGACTTTGACATAGCAATTTGAAGTACTCACACGTGTCAATTTTATACACGGTGGATGAATAAATAAATCAGGTAGATGATATGTATCGGGAAATGAAGAAACTGGCAAAAAAAATAATAAGAGCCTCAAATAAGTAACCGTCGGACAACTACGGGGGAATTAATTGCAAAAACAATCGAAAGTACAAGAGGGAAGGATGATGAAATAAAACTGTTGGTCAAGTTAGTCTCTTGCCAATTATAAACATACGAGATTAATATTACAGTAATTAGAAATGAAATGAGTGACCCTAATCTGAACTACATTGGAGCAGACGCAATATACAGTTTATCAGACCTAATGACTCACTTCATTAATGACAACAGTTGTAAAGACCTAATTTACTCGATAGCACGCCGACATATTCGGAGCGATTACGGGGAGATGCGTTCTTAATATAAATGGTATTGATTCCCTAGAAAATTTTGAAAGCATTACAACAGTATTAAGAGTTTTTGGAATCAGAAAAAGGTTTATATTCCTTTCAGGATTTAAAGAATGTAAATATTTAGTGAGATAAAGGATGTGAATATTTAGTTTTTCACAAGGAACTCTATGATTGAATTAAATTTTAAGCTGTCTTGTGTTACCTATGCCTTCATAGGTTTACTTAGTTACTTAAAATGTTTACTCATATTTCTAAAACGGATCTGTCTTTGGAATTATCTGATCATCTGCATCTGCATAAAAATTTAAGGTTAATCTCAGATTTATTAAAAAGATTCTAGGAGGTAAAATTTTAATCATTACAAGGAAATATACTTTTGGAACATTTTATACATTTAATTACAACACTGGTTAACCAATGGTCGAACTTATTCTGTTTGTATTATCTATATAGACATAGCAACAAAAGAGCCCTTTTTTTCGACTAATACTACTACTAAAATCCTAGGACTAGGGCTTAAAGGGACACCTGCTGCTTTTTAAAAGAATACTCAATTGCAAGACATATTGGGACTCGAGTATTACTCCAATAATTAAATATTCTATCTCCACCCATGGATTGTAATGACTATGTTTTGAATGTATAAGTATGTGCCATTGTGGCCCCCTAATAGAGATCTCAAATCTTACTATAATAGGTATCACTAAACAGTTTTTAGGTTTTCAATACTGCAAATAATGTTCCTTGTAGGGATGTGGAGTACTACTTATGTCACTCATATGTGACAAAATACAAAAACAACACCTGAATCTATCTCCTTCCATTTCGGATGCGGTGAGCAAATCCTCTCGCTCGTGTAGAACGGAGCGGACATCGTAGTGTGATGGAGTGTGAGATAGTAACTGCACTGGTTGTTGCACAGCTCGGGCGGTCGGATATTGTAGCCTACAATCTGTGAACGAATGTATAAATGGATTAGAGATGTATATCACAAGAGTTAAATCTATTTTTATTTTTTAATGTATCTAGATCAATATGATCATATACACCATCATTATCATCATCATTATCATCTTTATTATCATCATCATTATCATTCCAATGTTAGACATAAGCCTTCAATTGTATGCCACTCCCATATATATATTAATGTACCTGACCTGTGAGCTCTTTATGGCTCGATACAAGAATATAAAGATTATTTAAAAATAAATAATGTGGGTGTTGCCTATTAAGAATGATTTATAAATAATTCATATATTATAATTAATTACAATATCCACATAATATACTCAGTATGTGTTTGAGTTCTGTTAATGTTTAATGTATCCTTAATATTACCAGATTTTTATTCATTCTTTTAGTTTTTTTTATTATACACATCACAAATTTCCTCCTGTGCTATGTATTGATTGGTAGTATCCAACCCAAGAGACATTTAATTGACCTATTGTGTAAAATTAAGTATTACAAATTTATCATGTGCAAAATGTACAAAACATCTGCATCATAACTCAAAATTTCAGTCACTAGTTCATCAAACTAAAGTTTATTCATATTAAATGAAAGAAAGTGAAAAGCGATGATAAATAGCAACTTCAAAGCAATCTCTCTTCTAGGACCTAACCACAATGCCTAAATTATAGTATATATCATACTTTTTTATTTGCTCCTTATAAATATACATTGCCAAGGTCACAGTTTTAATTAACAGCGAAGAAGTGATACCAGTTCTGCAAAGATAATTATGACGATATTAAGATGACTTTTACTTAAACTTCAAGGTATCATTATCTAACCTTGGCTCAGTGTTTGTGTTATAACAGATTCAGACTTTTAAATGTAACACATCTTGATAAAACAATATACAATTGAATTTTTTTACTCAAACTAAATATATGAGGATATTTTTTTATTAAACATTATCATTATAAGTGACTGCTTATAAAGATATTTATGACTATAGATACTGCACTCAGATAAGTGACAGATTAACATTTTTTTGACAATAGATAATCACTGAATATGTCAAAAATGACAACAGGGTTACATCATTGGCCTTGAGATAAATCACAAATTATTGTAATCAATATCTCACACTCATACTATACTCCATTATGCTAATTAATTCCTTACTCCAATAGGCCTAATAAGTAGTTAAAATTCCATTACTCAAGTTGACATCCAGTACCCAAGAGCTATCTAACACAAACTCAAACCTCTATCTTTTTTTTCATAGATTCAAGCAACAAATGTAACCAGTGACATGTGGGAGTCTTCTCCATTCCTGTGCCTACCTCTTCGGGAATTACAGGTGTGAAGTTATGTTTTAGATTCAAACAACACCACTCAAATCATATTATGCACATGACTAATTTATAACCATATAAATGTGTCTAACTTTTTCAATACAAAATTGATTATTTGTCTTTATTATGTGAGTATACATTCTAGGCTTAATGATGCATACAAATATCTAATGTGGAAAATTAATACAGTTGACTTTTGAATCATGCACCTGATACTCTTAAAATAAGTTCCTAATGATGACTGTCATGTATAAGATAGGTATATGATGTAATTTTTTTCAGAGCCTCAATTATTTATTATTCTTTAAATTTTTATATTGTATGCAATGTATTGTCTATTCATGAACAGAAAATATTGACAGGTCTATGCTTGTTGTATCATATCCTCTTCTAGTATAATCTTAGATTGAAAAAAAAACATTAGTCAAATATACATTATCAGTGATTTAAACGGGAATTTAGGCACGTAAGTATTACTGAGCGAATTGAAATTTAATGCATCATCCACCTCTAATAAGAGAGGATACTATTAATTTAAACGTCATACTATTGTGTAGGCGTTTGTTGATAAACCTTTGCATAGCTTACGACAAAAAAGGTAACGCGTTTATTCATATGCACGTCAAGTACCTGAATAAGACTCCGAAGACGAAGTTGCTGGGTTGTAAGTGGGGTCCACTCCCTGCATCTTGGCCTACCAAACATTTTTAAATTTTTAACACAGTTCAACGTACACACCCAGAGCCTTAAAGATTACTAAAAGTACATTTGATATGGCTAAAATTATGCATATTTCACAGCAAAAATTGTTACACCACAAAAAGCTTTCGTTAAATTATCTCCTTAAGAACATAAATAAAAAGGCATTGTTCAGCTGACTTCTGTCTCATCATTTCGCTGTCAACTCATGTCAAATTTATATTACATTTGATGTTGCCATATATCAAATTAAAAGTATACAATATTGTTAAAATTGACTGTAAAATGCTAGACATCTTAAGAACACATCAAACTTTATTCTTATAAAAAAGTATGATTATCAAAAAGTTACAGTTACAATTTATTTTACTGTTAAAGTAACATTTTTATAATATAATTTTCCATATAAAACATTTTAAGACTGCCTTATTTTTAAATAAAAAATACATTCATCTTGGATTGCCATACGCACTAAAAGATGTAAGCATCAAAATTCAAATAAATCAAAAAAGACACAAATGAGCACTAATACTTAACATGACTATAACATCACCTTTATATTACATGTTTTATAAAAATAAACGTGTGTATGCCTAAATTTTATACGGGTTCCATATGCCACATCGAATAACACAACATCGAAGCTCACGACATCGAACACGTTACATCGAAAACTTGTTA